>CM042413.1:3346750-3616750 GCA_023634145.1 Thymallus thymallus
GGGAAACACACTGCCTTGCATGGGGTTAACCCTTCGTGTCCCACCTCAACCCCCCCATTAGTCTTTGTTAGATAATACAGCTCCCGATAAAAACATTTCTACAAGGAAGGACCTTATGCATCTGGCCCAGAATACGCACATACATGATGTTCTATTCCCCAAGTAGACTAGCCTCAAGACCATCTGAAGTACTGACTTGTGACATTCTGGATGTGTGTGTGTTTGCGCATGTACACGCATGTTGAAGTTATTTCCAGCTGCGTCCAGTCATGGTCAGATGGATGGATAGATGAGTGTGGAGGCCAGAGACTGGGACAGATCCTGTGTTTGCTGTCTGACACAGGAGTGTTACATTTTTAGCCTACTTCCAAACCATCCCACTCTGCCTTCCTCTGCACACATAGGTAGTTTACGCTCTCTGTAAGGATCAGGTGTACTGTATAAGACATTTATACAGTACACTGGGAGTTATGAAAACCAGGACCAGACCCTATCATCTGCAATGTGACGGGATGGTGGAACGATTTAATTGAACACTAATCGATCAGCTGGCCAAGACACAGCCTCTATAGCCTTGTGAGTGGGACAAGTGTCTCACCCATGTCGTCCTGGCATACAATATGTTTTTACATGCACAGTGAAGCATTACAGGCTCTATTAGGTAAATGGGTTGATGTTTATTCAATGAACGTATTCAGAGAATATCCAATAAACCAAAATGGTAAAAATTGAGAAATTAAGAAAAAAGGCTACAGTACATGTAGTTTGAAGACATACCTTAAAACAAATATAGACAAATACCATGAAAATACTGAAATTATTAATACAACATTTCTCATGTATATGCATTACAGCTGAGGTGGTGGTCTGCCTGTGATACTAGAGCTACAGATTCCATAGCCCAAAGAAACACATTGTATTCCCCACTGAAATTAAATACACCGAACCGTTCTGGTTTATTCATACAAATACCTCTACAATTCTCCAAGGTGAAGCCAGAGGAATGTTTTATAAACCACTATTTACATTACTATGATCCCTCCGAGGGGTTGGGTTGAATGTGGAAGACGCTTTTCAGTTGAATGCATTCAGTTGTACCACTGACTAGTATTTCCCTTTCTACTGACAGACCAGGGAGAAAACGCATCCACATTAACAGTATGCCTGGTTCAGGGCTTCCTGTAAAGGACAACAACCCACAGCCATCTATACAGAGGCCTCCCCTTCGCCATTATCCACAACGCTCTCGCAGTGGTTCCATTCTCTCTGTCTCCTCCACCTCCACACATGACAGTGCTCTCTCATCACCTCCTTCCTCCTCCATTCTCCCTTTCCGTCACTCTAGAAACTGTAGGGGGAGACGAACAGGGTAACCTTGGTGAGGTAACGTCCCAGCAGGGCTTGTCTCTCCAGCTCGCTCATCTCTACCTCTGCCTCCAGTGTAGCAGGGCCCTGCACAGGGCTCACCAGGAGCAGGGTGCCCGTCTGCCTGCCAGAACGCTGCATGCTGAAGTGGCTGCGGCCGCGACTCCCCAGCAGGCCGAAGCGCAGCGTGTCACCCAGCACACGGGCTGCAGACACCCGGAAGAGCACCCGTGGGGTGGACATGTTGGAGAACACGGGCAGGAAGTGGAAGGAGACTGAGTTGGGAGCCTGGGAGCAAGCCTCGTCCCCCACCACGCACGGGTTCCTCTCACACCGCCTGGGACAGGGGCAGAGGAAGAGGAGGGTTCTTCTTGTTTCATCCAGTAAATATAACTTAACAGCAATAAATCCAAACTCACATCCTTAAACCACTGTAAATAATGTTGTTTTCTATTGTATAGCTGTCCTGATTGTAGTTATTTATATGAGCAATAAAAAAGAAATAATTGTCTATTGCATGGGGTAATTTAGGTGATGAGGTTATGCGAGTCAAATTATGGGTGGAGCTGCACTGTGGTGAAATAAAGTCTTTGTCTCCACAGAAACAGCTAAATTGTATGTTTGTTTCAAAATGATTGAGAGTGTAGGGAACCTCCTCCTTCATTGAATCAGTGTAGCTTTCAGTCTCTTAGTGCAACCGTAATATGACTTGGTTAAAACAGAAAGCACAGCGACACCAGATAGAGTAGTAGTGGTGTTTTTTGTTACGGCAGTTACTCACATAGGAGAGGTCTTGATGTACGTGGCGTTTGTGATACGAGGACACTCCACCTGCACACACTGGAATCCCCCGTACGTATTCACACACTCCTGGTCCTTGGTGCAGTTGTGACGTCTTATCTCACACTCGTCAACATCTATCCGGAGGTTAAGGGAGGAGACAGGAAACACAATGAACCAAGACTGGTCCCCACTTAGCCCAAACTTCAGTTTAACTGGAAACACTTGATCACATAGTACGGAGTTACCATTAGTTCCCATTGTAATTACAAAGCGGCAAAGTCCATGGACGCTAGTAGTGCTGAGTATCAGAGTTGGTATCAAAATACAATCTCCCTGTAACAACCACTGGCTCAGGCCAGGTTACTGTGGTAGCTCTTATTGGTGGAACGGTCTGGTGTGTAGTCCTGACCTTTGCAGCTGCGGTTGTCTCTGGTCAGGTTGTAGCCATGAGGGCACACACAGTGGTAGCTGCCAGGGGTGTTGATACAGGTATGCATACACAGGCGCCCAGGCTGCGCCAGCGGAAACAGCTGACACTCATCCATGTCTGAAACACAGTTCCTCAATATATCACTGATATACACTGAGCAGAAATATAAACGCAACATGTAAAGTGTCCCATGATTTATGAGCTCAAATAAAAGATCCCAGAAATGTTCCAGACGCACAAAAAGCTTATTTCTCTCAAATTTTGTGCACAAATTTGTTTACATCCCTGTTAATGATAATTTCTCCTTTGCCAAGATAATCCATCCACCTGACAGGTGTGGCATATCAAGAAGCTGATTAAACAGCATGATCATTACACAGGTGCACCTTTTGCTGAGGACAATAAAAGGCCACTCTAAAATGTGCTGTTTTGTCACACAACACAACGCCACAGATGTCTCAAGCTTGATGGAGCGTGCAATTGTCATGCTGACTGCAGGAATGTCCAACAGAGCTGTTGCCAGAGAATTTAATCTTCATTTCTCTACCAAAAGCCGTCTCCAATGTTGTTTTAGAGAATTTGGCAGGATGTCCAACCGGTCTCACAATCACAGAAGACGTGTGTGGCGTTGTGAGGGCGAGTGGTTTCAACGTTGTGAACAGAGTGCCCCATGGTGGCGGTGGGGTTATGGTATGAGCAGGCATAAGCTACGGACAACAAACACAAGTGCATTTTATTGATGGCAATTTGAATGCACAGAGATACCGTGACGAAATCCTGAGGCCCGTTGTCGTGTTATTCAATATATGTTTTCAATATATATAGACAATACTCTAGGCTACATATTTTGTAAGCTCTGATGTATTGGGTTCCAAAACCACGACAGTACACTGACTGCACTCCTACAGTGGCTTTGCGAAAGTATTCACCCTCCTTGGCATTTTCCCTATTTTGTTGCCTTAAAACCTGGAATTAATTTTGGGGGGTTTGAATCATTTGATTTACACAACATGACGACCACTTTGAAGATAAAAATATTTTTTGTTGTGAAACAAACAAGATATAAGACAAAAAAACATGAGCGTTCTAACCATTCACCCCTCCCAAATTCAATACTTTGTAGAACCACATTTTGCAGCAATTACAGCTGCAAGTCTCTCGGGGTATGTCTCTATAAGCGTGGCACATCTAGCCACTGGGATTTTTGCCCATTCTTCAAAAGCTGCTCCAGCTCCTTCAAGTTGGATGGGTTCCGCTGGTGTACAGCAATCTTCAAGTCATACCACAGATTATAAATTGGATTGAGGTCTGGGCTTTGACTAGGCCATTCCAAGACATTTAAATGTTTCCCCTTAAACCACTCAAGTGTTGCTTTAGCAGTATGCTTAGGGTCATTGTCCTGCTGGAAGGTGAACCTCTGTCCCAGTCTCAAATCTCTGGAAGACTGAAACAGGTTTCCCTCAAGAATTTCCCTGTATTTAGCGCCATCCGTCATTCCTTCAATTCTGACCGGTTTCCCAGTCCCTGCTGATGAAAAACATCCCCACAGCATGATGCTGCCACCACCATTCTTCACTGTGGGGATGGTGTTCTCGGGGTGATGAGAGGTGATGGGTTTGACATAACTTTTTCCTTGATGTCCAAAAAGCTAAATTTTAGTCTCATCTGACCAGAGTACCTTCTTCCATATGTTTGGGGAGTCTAGTCTCTTGGCGAACACCAAACGTGTTTGCTTCTTTGTTTCTTCTCCATTCATGACTTTTCATAGCAGATATACAATCGTCTCGAATTGAATTATGGGGAGTTTCAGGCCCCGGAGTGAACATAATTGTACACTTGCAAACTTGACTAAAAACGAGGGCTGAGGGGCTTACGTTACAAACTTTCCTTGCTTGGCTAATCATTTGGACCGCCCTCCAAGATGGCGACGGGGATTCCCCCAAGGGAATAAGGCGAGGGTAAGTGGACGTGGGTGTGTCTTTTAAGTGTTTGGACCCCAACCCAGGTGTATATATACTGAGATCATGTGACAGATCATGTGACACTTAGATTGCACACAGGTGGACTTTATTTAACTAATTATGTGACTTCTGAAGGTAGTTGGTTGCACCAGATCTTTTTTAGGGGCTTCATAGTAAAGGGGGTGAGTACATATGCATGCACCACTTTACCGTTTTTGTAAATGTTTTACACTTTTTTGAAACAAATTATTATTGTTTTTTGTGTTTGTCCATTACATGATAATCCAAATAAAAATCTATTTAAATTACAGGTTGTAATGCAACACCAAGGGGGATTAACACTTTCTCAAGGCACTGTATATAAAAATCCCATGACTTACATACAGCTCTAAGATTGTCTGGTTCTAAGAACCGATTGATTCTTAAAAGTTCATTAGAGGAGCCTATGGCGTTTGACCATTTTCATGGTTGACTCTTCTTTCCGGGTAAGGTTTGGCCGTACTGACCTGTGCAGATGTCGCTGTCACGGCCGCTTATGGTGAAGCCTGCATCACAGATGCAGTGGGAGGAGCCCTGGAACTGGGTGCAGCGGGATGGACGGACGAAGGCCGAGAGGGGGGCAGAGGACGGGGAGGACGGGGAGATGGAGGAGGAGGATGAAGTGGAGAGGAAGGAGGAGGAGGAGTAGGAAGGCGTGGGTAGGGCGGCGGGGATGTTGGTCAGAGTGTTTAAGTCTGGGGAATAAAATACTACACCACTAAGCAAGCAAGTAAGAGCAATGAGACAAAGTCTACACAATGTTACAGTACAGTATAAAACAAAGGGCTCCCCATTTATACACAGAGATAGCACTCCAGTAGTGTTGAATATTACATACAGTAATAAATGATGCACCATATCATAGCTTAATAACCCCATGTTATCATTCTAGTCACGGAGAGGCCAGAGACATAGACAGATGTGGGCGAGGGCTCAGGGCTCTGACTCACCCCTGCATGCGGGCTGCTGGCCGCTCCACTTCAGAGACGCCAGACACACTCTGGTCTGGGGCCCCAGCAGCTCATAACCTGCCTTACACACAAAGTGCACCTCGTGCCCCACACCAAACACCCTCCCCAGCCTCCTGCCGTAGGCCAGGCTCTCAGGCTTAGGACAGGTGGCTGGAGAGGGAGAGGGAGAGGGTGAGACATACAAACAGTAAGACAAGCATGACATATTCAGACAGACATTCCAGTCCAGTAATTATCAAAGTGCTAGTGCAATACTATACAGTATACGTTATAAAAGAGAAAACAAACTGTATCTCTCTCTCTCACCGTTGTGCACCTTGGTGGTGTGTTTGACGGTTATGGTACTGCTGTTCTGCAGGGCACTTAGTCTCTTCCTCAGGGAACGAAGGCTCTGCTGGTAGGAGGCCTCCTGGGCTGACAGCAACTTCTCCACCTGGCGAAGAGAGCTCTGCAGCTCCTGCTTTGACGGGCAGTCCTGTTGGGGGGGTTGTGTCAAGATACAGACACAACTTTAAGATTTCAGTTGACCCGAATGTTTTGGATGAGTAAACAAAGAAATTAAATGAGTTTACTGTGGAGTAACGTTGTAGTGGGATCCATTTATTCAAATCAACATGACATGAGATACAGTGTACCTGCCTACCCAGGTTAGTAAATGATTCATTACAGATCAGTGATCACTTTTTAGTGGCTCTGCTTCAACTTAGATAGCTTTTGCAAACACAATTACACTATTAGACTGTAATTACAGCACTGTGTCTAAGAGAAAATGATCCCGGAAGTCAGTATTTTTTTTATTGTCACAATTTGCAGCTCCTAGGTGTCAGAATGCTATGGATGTCTTGCTTATGCAGCTGGATATAAATTCTCAACTAAATAACTTTCATTTTACCACAGGTGCCTTTAGAAAAACAACCTCACATTTCAAAATGCTGAATATGGATTTTGTATCAGTAGGGCAATAGTTGTGCATGTCTTTGCATTACAATTAAATGCAACAAGTATTTTCAATCAACATGAAATAAAGCAGTAATTTTTAAATCAAAAGTAATATTCCATTAAAAAGTAATCAGTCAAGAGAAATAAAACCAGTGCATTAGCTGTTGGCTAGAACACGTGTTGTACTCACCTGCCCATGGGCAATGTAGAGGTGATGCAAACCCAAAATCACCATAACAACACTAAGCTGATTCATCATCTTGGGAAAAAACATCCTCTGCACACCTTCACCTGGATTCTTGGTCGAACAACAAAAAAAACCCCAATTAAAATAAGTTACCTTTATATAGCGTACAGTTTTTGGTTGTCTAAATTGAATAGCCTACAAATATAAATAAATGCTCTTTTAATTGCAAGAGTAGGACTCATTCAAACAGGACAGCGACCTGAACAGTAAACACAGCTAACATTTCTCCTCTACTGTTTTTTGGAGAGCAGATGCCACATTTCTCCCCGCCCAGTTGGGTATTTTAAAGCCAAGATGAGGAGCTGAATCCACCACTAGCTGAGTAGTAGGTCGCACATCTGCATAGAAGAAAAACCATGGCTTTGACTTTGGATACTAGTGGTCCAAAATAGAAGGATAAATTATAAGGCAATGTTTCTCGATTGGTAGGTTACAATAGGCTAATATATATTTTGATCATCTTGTGAACAAAAAAAAAAATGGTTTAATGTTTACAGTAGAACTAGAGCGGACAGCTGCTTGTCTCTTTCCAGCGAGATCACAACTTTCATGCGCAACATCTCCCCCCCGTGTTTTTAGTTGCAGTGTGCTAGATGTCCACTAGGTGACACCCTTTTTTGTTTAGAGCCATATCTAGTGGAATTCTCCTATCGTGGCTCTGCTTTTGGAAGATTTGAAGTAACAGCAGAGAACTCGTCTGGTGTTTTTTAATTAGAGGACAGTGTGTCAAAAATATGATTCAAAGACTTATTGCTGTGATATTTGTATTTAACAGTGAGATCGAAATCCACGTTGCATTCGTTATTCCTTAGGCTACTGTCTTGAGCTCCAGAAAAGGGAAGTTAAATGAGAGATGTAGAGAATTAATCTGTGTAGTGTGGTCTGCAGCGCCAGCGTGTTTGTGTGTGTGTCTGTGTGTGTGTGTGTGTGTCTGTGTGTGTGTGTGTGTGTGTGTGTGTGTGTTTGCTCCTCTCCAGGGCATGGAGAACCTGTAAGCTTGCATAAAATGGGGGATTTAGAAAGGACATGATTGGAAACAGCCTAACAGGGACAATGACACTGGGATTAACTGTCAAGCTAACGCAAGCAATATTTTCCTGCGGAATTGAACTCAGTTGCTGCATTGTACGGAAAACTAGAATGCAATTACTCAGCCGATGGTGATTGGAGGAAAGCATGACAATTCCAATCCTCTTATGGAAACTGCTGCCTCTTAATGACTTTCAGTTCAGGCAAGAGGAGGAAACCACTACCAATTACACACACACACACACACACACACACACACGCACACACGCACACACGCACACACACACACACACACACACACACACACACACACACACACACACACACACACACACACACACACACACACACACACACACGAGTGAGCGAATATCACAATAGCTAGATACATTAAGAGCAGATCAGGTGTATTAGCTAATTATTCCCTCCAGAGGAGAGGACCATAGAGCTGAATAAGCCCTCTCTCTCCAGCCCAGTGGACTACCATCACCCACCGTGGGGCTCCTGGAGTTAACTGGCTCCCTGGCCTGCTACCTCTGACAAGCCATTAGTGGTGAGCTGCTCAGGTCTGTCTGGAGGCTGTATTAGTCAGGGAATGGGTAGAGAGAGCCCTCCTGGAGTTCACTGATCCTCAACACCACTGCCTGCCTGCCTGCCTGCCTGCCTGCCTGCCTGCCTGCCTGCCTGCCTGCCTGCCTGCCTGCCTGCCTGCCTGCCTGCCTGCCTGCCTGCCTGCCTGCCTGCCTGCCTGCCTGCCTGCCTGCAGCCACAAACCGTTTTTTCCCTGGTTCTCTTCATTCAGCCATGATGAGGATGTACTGTGTGTTCTCTTCATTCAGCCATGATGAGGATGTACTGTGTGTTCTGTTCATTCAGCCATGATGAGGATGTACTGTGTGTTCTGTTCATTCAGACACGATGAGGATGTACTGTGTGTTCTGTTCATTCAGACACGATGAGGATGTACTGTGTGTTCTGTTCATTCAGACACGATGAGGATGTACTGTGTGTTCTGTTCATTCAGACACGATGAGGATGCACTGTGTGTTCTGTTCATTCAGACACGATGAGGATGCACTGTGTGTTCTGTTCATTCAGCCATGATGAGGATGTACTGTGTGTTCTGTTCATTCAGCCATGATGAGGATGCACTGTGTGTTCTGTTCATTCAGACATGATGAGGATGTACTGTGTGTTCTGTTCATTCAGCCATGATGAGGATGTACTGTGTGTTCTGTTCATTCAGACACGATGAGGATGTACTGTGTGTTCTGTTCATTCAGACACGATGAGGATGTACTGTGTGTTCTGTTCATTCAGACACGATGAGGATGCACTGTGTGTTCGGTTCATTCAGACACGATGAGGATGCACTGTGTGTTCTGTTCATTCAGCCATGATGAGGATGCACTGTGTGTTCTGTTCATTCAGACACGATGAGGATGCACTGTGTGTTCTGTTCATTCAGCCACGATGAGGATGTACTGTGTGTTCTGTTCATTCAGCCATGATGAGGATGTACTGTGTGTTCTGTTCATTCAGACACGATGAGGATGTACTGTGTGTAAACAGTGTGGTGGTGGGTTTGTGGGGGTGTGTTACTGTAAATGTTATTGTTTTCACAGGCGTTTGTTCATTAGAATCATTAAAGTGATACAAGACGGTTGCAGAGATGTTTTAACCATCAAACACCCAAAAAGCAAGAAGGTGATCTCCACTATGTTGAACTCACTTGTCTGCCTTCAATGGAACGATCTTTCATCCTCGTTTTAGTCCAGAGACGCTATGTTTTCTTGAGTTGATAGCAGCATATCCTCATTGGGATTCATTGTAAGTGTAGTAGTAGTAGTGACAAGGGGTTGCTGACGGGGTAGACTTCATAGATAAATAAATAAACCCAAGACAAACCCAAGACTCAAAATCATCATATCCTTATTAGACAGGACGAGTTTAATGAAAATGTAATTGTTTAATGGATTTTCTAATTAAAATGGAGTTAGCTGATGGTCTCTCTCATTAGCTTAACAGAGTGCAGTCATGCGATGGCTGTTTTTTATAGATCTTAGCATCTCTCACTCTCTCTGTGTGTGTGTCTAATGTGTAGGTGTGTATTTCTTAAAACATTTAGATGGACAGTATGTCCTGTATGTAACTAAACTGTTTTCTAAGAAGCAGTTACTGATAAATGACAGTGGAGGGCCATTCATTGGTCCTCATATCATTGTACAGTTAACTCTAGGTGAAGTCTTCAAGTAAGATGGTTGGAATAATACTGTTAAATTATGAAAATGATGATAATGTCATTTTAGTGTATGAGCTGGTGGAAATGAGTGCCTGAAATGTCAGCTTGTTTTGGTGGGATGGAGTTTTGGCCTGCCTGGTGACATCACTTAGTTAATAGACCAATAAGAAAGAGAGTTCCAAACCTCTCTGCCAATAACGTTTTGTTCTTTTCAGTTTTCCCCTCCCACTCAGACCACTCCCAGACAGTCCTAGCTAAAGTCTTGCTTGAGAAATCTCTCTTTGCTAAGAAGCTATTTTGGTTTCTTTTTGACCATTTTAATTGAAAACAATCACAGTAAGGTACTTAATTGTTTCCCAGAAATTATGTAATATTGACATAAAAAAGTTTGCATTGGACCTTAAATGACTATGCTACTTTTCTCCCATGGAGAGTGAGTGATGAATCTGTGTAGTGTGGTCTGCAGGGACTGTGTGTGTGTGTGTGTGTGTGTGTGTGTGTGTGTGTGTGTGTGTGTGTGTGTGTGTGTGTGTGTGTGTGTGTGTGTGTGTGTGTGTGTGTGTGTGTGTCACAAGAAAGATATGTTTCCCACTACCCCATTTGTATCTGAAATGCAGCTGTAGCGGCAGTAGGCCTGAACATAATTTGCACCTACCAACACGCACATATCAGCTGGAGAGGATCAGCGCCCCTAGATACTTTATAACCTGTTATAACCTGTGGCCACTAGCTTATCAAAGACTCCTACATACTTTATACTTTAAACTTCAGTAATTACAACTATAGGCTACATTTCTGTCAAATTAGTTACACTACGCAACGAGCGTAACCAAGCCGCCAGGTGCTGAATATTTTCAGAAAATCAAACTAAATCAAACTAAGTGCATATTCTATAGTCACAGCTGATGTGAAATGTCCTACGTGGCAGTAGCTAATTTCAATGCCCATTCAGACAATACAGCAAGAGATCTGGGAGGGGGTGAAAAAGTAGGCTGTGTCGTTTCATAGTATTGACATCACTTTTACAGTAACCTATAAATGATTGATAACAGAGGGAAAGTTTGCCTACTTGTCTTAGTAGGCTACACACAAGAAACAAGAGATGTTGAAGAGAAGCCCCACATAGTCTGGTAGCCCAAGATGATCTCATTAAAACAGTTACACACGCTAACCATTGATTCAGGACCATGGGCAGAAGGCTACCGCCAGTCAGCGCCAGTCAGCGCGATGAAAGGATAATGTTAGATGCACTGCCAATTTCAGCATCACCTCAGAGCACAATCTATCAATAGCAATTAGACCCACAAAAGCAAGCAATGACATTAAGAGTCGTAGATCAATCTAAAAGTTGCATTGAACTGTATAGGCTAAACTATACAGTTGAAGTCAGAAGTTTACATACACTTATAGGTTGAAGTCATTAAAACTCATTTCTCAACCACTCCACAGATTTCATGTTAACAAACTATAGTTTTGGCAAGTCAGTTAGGACATCTACTTTGTGCATGACAAGTAATTCTTCCAACAATTGTTTACAGACAGACTATTTCACTATGTCACAATTCCAGTGGGTCAGAAGTTTACATACACTAAGTTGACAGTGCCTTTAAACAGCTTGGACAATTCCTGAAAATTATGTAATGGCTTTAGAAGCTTCTGATAGGCTAATTGACATAATTTGAGTCAATTGGAGGTGCACCTGTGGATGTATCTCAAGGCCTACCATTAAACTCGGTGCCTCTTTGCTCGACATCATGGGAAAATCAAAAGAAATCAGCCAAGACCTCAGAAAAAAAATGGTAGACCTCCACAAGTCTGGTCCATCCTTGGAAGCAATTTCCAAACACCTGAAGGTACCACGTTCATCTGTACAAACAATAGTACGCAAGTATAAACACCATGGGACAATGCAGCCGTCATACCGCTCAGGAAGGAGACGCGTTCTGTCTCCTAGAGATGAACGTACTTTGGAGCTAAAAGTGCAAATCAATCCCAGAACAACAGCAAAGGACCTTGTGAAGATGCTGGAGGAAATAGGTACAAAAGTATCAATATCCACAGTAAAACAAGTCCTATATCGACATTACCTGAAAGGCCGCTCAGCAAGGAAGAAGCCACTGCTCCAAAACCGCCATAAAGAGCCAGACTACGGTTTGCAACTGCACATGGGGACAAAGATCATACTTTTTGGAGAAATGTCCTCTGGTCTGATGAAACAAAAATAGAACCTTTTGGCCATAATGACCATTGTTATGTTCGAAGGAAAAAGGGGGAGGCTTGCAAGCCGAAGGACACCATCCCAACTGTGAAGCACGGGGGTGGCAGCATCATGTTGTGGGGGTGCTTTGCTGCAGAAGGGACTGGTGCACTTCACAAAATAGATGGCATCATGAGGAAGGAAAATTACGTGGATGTATTGAAGCAACATCTCAAGACATCAGTCAGGAAGTTAAAGCTTGGTTGCAAATGGGTCTTCCAAATGGACAATGACCCCAAGCATACTTCCAAAGTTGTAGAAAAATGGCTTAAGGACAACAAAGTAAAGGTATCGGAGTGGCCATAACAAAGCCCTGACCTCAATCCTATAGACAATTTGTGGGCAGAACTGAAAAAGCATGTGCGAGCAAGGAGGCCTACAAACCTGACTCAGTTACACCAGTTCTGTCAGGGGTGAATTTTTCCTCATCTAATTGTGGGAATCTTGTGGAAGGCTACCCGAAACATTTGACCCAAGTTAAAGTTAAACAATTTAAAGGCAATGCTACCAAATACTAATTGAGTGTATGTAAACTTCTGACCCACTGGGAATGTGATGAAAGAAATAAAAGCTGAAATAAATCTTTCTCTCTACTATTATTCTGACATTTCACATTCTTCAAATAAAGTGGTGATCCTAACCAACCTAAGACAGGGACTTTTTACTAGGATTAGATGTCAGGAATTGTGAAAAACTGAGTTTAACTGTATTTGGTTAAGGTGTATACAGTAAAAATAAAATAAAAATCAGCCTAACAGCCAGTAGGCTTACATGAGGTAAAACCAAGGAATGAATCATTCTGGCATCGCAGCCAGGGCCATAAAGATTGTAGCTTACCATTTGAAAGAGCTGCAGCCTCCTCCATGCTGTGTTGAACCTCATGAGAAGTTTCTGATTCCATTCTCCTTCCTCACTTGTCAGGTCCCTCTCAAATGCCAGCTGGTCAAGCCGGGCTTTCGTGGATGTAACATGCTGCGTCTGTGTTCACTGAATATGTTCTTCAAAGTGGAGAAGGAATTTTCGCACATTGCTCTAGATGTCCCAAATGTTAATCGAAATCCATGTTTCAGTGCCAACAGCACAGTCAGCATTGCTAACTAAGGCCCACCGTATCTTTGAAGAACACTGAGTGGGGTCCATTTGTTGTTGCTGGCTGTGATTGCGGTTTCACTTTGCAAGTATCAATAAACTCTTCCAACCAAGGTAGTTGGTTGTATATTCACACATTCGGACATTCAACAGACATTCAACAGACATTCAACAGACATTCAACAAACATTCATCAGACATTCAACAGGCATTCGCCAAAAGCCATTTAAAAAATGTAAAATCAATAACTAATTCACCGTTTTGAGGAAAAATGCCAGTTTTGACTTGATAGAATACATAAAAACTGTAAAATGCCATTTAAAGTTATATAAATCAATAACGTTTTCACGGATTGTGACAGAATCATCAAACTAGGTATGATTCATTCTATAAATGTCTAGTATACTTTTACAACCTTTGCATTGAGTAGAAATTCCAGATTTGATAGAAATACATAAAATGTGAAATATTGCATTTAAAGATGAAGAAATCAATAACTAATTCAGTGAAAATATCCATTTATTTGCCATAAAACTTTAAAGAAATGTTCATTTCAAGTGCAATTTGTTCTATATGAAGTTAGACAATGTTTACATAAAGTTGTACGATGTTTACAATCTTAAATTGTATGCCAAATCACAGTTCCACATTTTAAAGTAGTTACAAGGCACAGCAGTCGTTTATTTCTACGTCTCTAATTTAACAGCAAAAAGGACCCTTCCAATCATTTTCTATTTTGTGTATGTTGAAGTCCTTCTTTGTCCTCACCAGACCAGCTGAACGGTACCATCTCTGGCACACAGAGTATTCTATCTGCAGTATTAAAACCATAAAACTGGGTTGTGTTTATTTACATTACAGTTCTCAAATGTCTGTTGAACGTCTGATGAATGTCTGTTGAATGTCTGTTGAATGTCTGTTGAACGTCTGTTGAACGTCTGATGAATGTCTGTTGAATGTCCGAATATGTGAATATATAACCAACTTTACCTCGGTTTAGAACCGACAGGTTGTCACGTGCTAGTGTCTGGGGTAACAGAGGTGCAGGTTCTTGTTGTGATGTTACCCTCGTGCTGTTGCTGGTGCTAGGCCCTGGCTCTTCTCCATCTTGTTGGTCAGCAGGCAGTGTGGGGATGGGCAGGTATTACATTTGCTGCTAGGATCCTCAACCTCTTGGTGGTCCTCCGTTTTGATCTTGGCAATGCCCAGCCATTTTCGGATTTCCATGCTGATTAGCCAGCTATAATTATTCAGCTTGCGGTGACCAAAACGTAATGAAGCTAGTAGCTACTAGAAAAGTTAACAACAAAAAAAAGAGCTGGGTTCGAATACTCATACTAACCGCACTAACTGTACTATTTGTGATGTAAGTTGAGTATATACAGTAGTATGCTTATTGGTCATATTATGGATATAGTTAGTATGCCAAAAGTTCCCCGATGTGGTACTACATTCGCCAAAATACGAAGTATACCAGCAGTGGACACTATTTTAGGACCCATAATGCAATTCTTCAGGGAACAGGCGTGGCTTCACATCATTTTCAGATTGGAAGAAAATGGCGGAAAATATGCAGCCGAAGTCCAACGAGAGCAGATACACATTCACTGCTTTATCTAACTATGACACATGTAATAAAGTAATGACTTTTCAAATAAGTTATGTTACACGTTATGTTGGCTGACAATTTGTTAGCTACACTATCCTTACCAACCACATAGCATTACAGCAGTATGTACCGGTATGTTAGCTACGCTATCCTTATGAACCGCATAGCATTACAGCAGTATGTACCGGTATGTTAGCTACGCTATCCTTATGAACCGCATAGCATTACAGCAGTATGTACCGGTATGTTAGCTACGCTATCCTTATGAACCGCATAGCATTACAGCAGTATGTACCGGTATGTTAGCTATGCTATCATTACCAACCACATAGCATTACAGCAGTATGTACCGGTATGTTAGCTATGCTATCATTACCAACCACATAGCATTACAGCATGTTAACTAGCTACCTAACGTTAGTTGGCTGCTAATACGTCAAACTTGCCAGTATATTAACTATCTGCTATCTAACTAACTACCCAACATTTATTGACTTGATTATACCCGTCATTCTTAGCTTAGCTAAGTTGTATAATCGTTGTTTGTTCTTAATGGACATTCGGGTGCTTTCGTAAATACTCTGATTTCAGAGCACTCTCGTCTGAGTGTACTACCAGAGCGCACAATAACTGATGGATTTACGAGTGCTGAACGCACGTTGAATATGGCCGGTGTCAGTAAATGTTGGCAAAAAAGCAATTAAATTGTTGCCAGCAGCACAGTTACAGTCCCCAACGCTCTGGATAACATTAAAACTGCCTAACCAGCTCTGCTAGGGCGAGTAAAATGGTCAGAGTGAGCTGTTCTCTCATTTGTGTCTAGAAGTAGCTAGCAAGCTAGCCAACGTTAGCTTGGATACTTGACTGCAGTTGTAAGGTCAGTACACTTGAATCAACCCTGCCTACTCCACTTGAATCAACCCTGCCTACTCCACTTGAATCAACCCTGCCTACTCCACTTGAATCAACCCTGCCTACTCCACTTGAATCAACCCTGCCTACTCCTCGGCTCCGAGAGCGAAGAATTTAAGAACCCATCCGAAGTCGTAAAATGTCTAGCTAGGTTGTACAGCAACAGCATCAACTTCGGTAGACAGGGGAAGAGCTAGTACGCTCAACTGAAAGGATACCGTTCTCTTACAGTATACTAAAATTAACTAATAGTATGTAGAATACAGGCTGGGATCCAATGAGCTTCCTAAACAAGGTAATGAAGGCAGTATCTTCTGCCTAATCAAAGTGCATTTTGGGATTTTAACTACTAAATATTACATTATAACATCCCCCTCCTTTCCCCCTTTTCATATCATGAGCGCACACCCGTCATAGCCTCTGTCCTGGTCAGCGCTACTGGCAGCCTCGAAACGCTACCTTGGCAAAACCAGGATTATAATTCATATACCACGTGTTATGTTTCTGGGGAAACAAAACTGGCGGGGCACAACTTTTATCTGCGGGGTTCATGCCGGACTTTGCCAGCCCTAGAGCCAGCTTTGGTGTGTGTGTGATTATGTGTACAGATGTAGGATCTTATTTTGAGCCGGTTTGCTACAGCAGGAAAATAATCCTGCAGCAACAAAACATTTGAATTATTATGTGGATTATAATTAACCAGGTTTTTTTGTAGTGGTTGATAAATGTTTTCGTTAGGGCAAATCAAGTCTGACATTTTAAAGTGGAAATTATAAACTTTAGAAGACTTTTTAAACCTTGAATACACTACAAGTTTGTATTTCTTGCAACAAGATGGATCAAATTAAGATCCTACATCTGTATGTGTGTGTGTGTGTAACTGACAGTGGTGAGGAGAGGGAGGGAGTGAGGTTCTCCGACGTGATGGAGCTTTGATGTCACTCATCCGTGACTCCCTCTGTCCCCCCGCTGCGTGAAAGATGAAGCGACGGCTGTTTTTGGAGCGAGTGAGTATTGCTGACACTGCTTAGAGAGATGGAGATAAAGAGAGAGAGAGAGAAGTGGGGGGAGCAGTCGGGTGAAAGAGAGAAATAAAGAGAGAGAAAGAAAAAGGAACAGTCTGGGACAATCTGTGAGTAAAGAGTTGAGACTGTGCTGTTCCTGTCTAACCCAAACACAATCTCCCGTCTAGCTAGCACCTGCTGTTTAATTCTGCCGTCTCAGTAGCTGATTGGCAGTGATGAATCTGAAGAATGCTCAGTAGAGAGCTCTCACTTTACTTTATCAAGAGATGGAGACGGCAGTAAAGATTACAATCAGTTGCTTTGTTAAATGCTGCCCCAGTCACTTATTTATTATACAGTACAGTAGCCTACATGTCTTCTCAAACAGTACATTGAATGCAGTGAGTGAGGTGGTGCTTGAACTCTGAGCAGGACATTAGGTTTTTCCCACAGCCTCCCTCTGCTCAGGGAACTATCTCTCTCTCTCTCTCTCCCTCTCTCTCTCTCTCTCTCCCTCTCTCTCTCTCTCTCTCCCTCTCTCTCTCTCCATCTTTACCTCAGTACAGCCTGCATTCCTCCAGTCTTTCTGTACCTTTGCTGCTTCAATAAACCGTGACATTTTCTGAGAGCTCTGTGTGGCTGTGACGTACAGTAGGAGCTTCCACACAGCACCCCCATGCCTGTTACAGAGTGGGTCAGCCCACCAACCCGAGCTCACCGCTGTGGAGTGACATGGTACATCCCGCTGGTACAGTTCGTAGAGCACAGTCATTGATTCCAGAGTGAGCCGTCTCCTCTCTGCTCTGTTAGGGTTTGCAGAGAGACACCGGGAAGGAGGAGAGTCTCGACTGATTCTGTTTCTTTAAAGGCATTCCTCTCTCTCTCTCTCTCTCTCTCTCTCTCTCTCTCTCTCTCTCTCTCTCTCTCTCTCTCTCTCTCTCACTCCCTGTCCCTCTCTCTCTCTCTCTCTGGCTCTAGTACCCTGTTCCAGAGTGAATATCACAGTCTAAGACGTGAGTATAGGGCAGCCTGCCTTTTTTGTCTCTCTCTATCTGTAAATGTTTTATACATGGACCCTCTCTCACTCTCTTTCCTTCTCTCACTATCTCTCTTTATCTCTCTTGCTCTCTCTCTGTGTGTGTGTGTGTGTGTGTGTGTTCAAGGATGCTCGATTATCTGTGCAATAGAAGGGATGCCTCATAGTACACAGGCAGTAGCAGCAGAAGCATGTGAGGATGTGGATCTAGAGGTAGTGTGTGTGTGTGTGTGTGTGTGTGTGTGTGTGTGTGTGTGTGTGTGTGTGTGTGTGTGTGTGTGTGTGTGGGCTGAGGTAGATCAGTGTCTGACAGGAAGGCAGGGATCAATCAGGTTCTTGGGCCAGAGCAACTAAAGCCTCCGTCACTCACACACTGGGAAAGACAGAAAGTGGTGTGTGTGTGTGCGTGTGTCATAGACACACAGGGCAGAACAGAATGCAATCTGTTACATTGATGCTGTGACCCAGGTCTACTGTTGGGCTCCTAGGGTTTGGCGGAGTAGGAGGAGGTCAAAGGTGGGGGAATGTAATGGATGGAAGAAGGTTCCTAGAAGGTTGTTCGATCCCTGCTTGGGGCGTAACAGAATGCACTCTGTTACAATTGATTTCAAATGGTTCCAAAGATTTATGCATTATGACAACGATGCAGTCCACTGTTATAGTTTAATTACATTATAATAAATAAACACACAAACTATTTATCACTTTGATTTCTAGGGTCATATACACCTGCTGTTATTTTATCTAACCACTGAAAATGACTGTCTCCATGTAATCAACACCCACAGTGCATAAAATATATTCTCTCGCCACGCTCACTCTCTCTCCTTCACTATGCCGTGTTTCCCAGACATTACAAAGTCATAAAAAAAACGAATAGCCCTGATCATTCAGTCAATGATGCACAATTACCCATAAGCAAGCTGTGAGTGTTTCCGTGACCTGACAGCGATATGGATCTCCACGGTTGGCCGATTAAAAGCTGCCAGCCAGGCAGCTAACAGAAGGCAGGTGACGGTGCTCATAAACCCAGCACTAGAAAGCAGTGTGCCTCTTCTGTCATAAACAATTCTGCCATGGGGTGTCACTTCTGTAAGGGTGGGCTGTTGCTGCTGCCAGAGTCTGATGTACGACGGCTGTTCAACATTGTGTTGTACGCTGCTGCCTGCCTGGCGCTTTGACAGGAACATACAGTATTGCCACCCATGCGACTTTATTGGTATCAAACATGAAGATGATGGTAATGAGAATGGATTGTGTTTGTACAGTGCTTTTCTCTGGTTCTCAAAGGCCTATATTGTGTAGTGTAACAAACCTGTTATTCAGAGACGAGATCAAGTCACCAAGTCACTCTTACTCAAGTCTCAAGCAAGTAAGTCAGTAAGTGAGTAAGTGTCAAGTTGTGTCAAGTTGAGTCCCAAGTAGAAAGGGTTGAGACGAGTCAAATCCAAGTTGTTTGATAGTTGTCGAACTATCAAATTCTACCTCTAAACTTTTATACCTGTAAACAGAAGCGATTTTAGCATGTAAATCTTGGTGGGGCAAACAAACATGATTTATTTTCAGATACATGCCAGCAAAGCCACTACACAACACAACACAACAACTAAACACAACTAAACAGTACATTAACTGCACTATAACAGTGACAAACGGTGCCCACAAACTGTTAGGGTCTACATAAAGCTGTCCCAACAGCAGAGTCCCAACACCTTACCACTGCTACACCTGGCTATCAGCGGAGCCTTGTCTGGCAGCGAAACAGTTAATTCAGCCTCGTTTACTGCCTTTTTAAAACCATAGCTGATATGGCTGACTTGCTTAAACAAATGTGGTTTCTACTGACAGTTGAGATGCATAAACTATGGCATAAGGGGCATACGAGCAGACAATGAAAGCTCTTACAATATTCAATGATTACATTTCTCAAAAACCGGTTATAGGCTACATGTGCACCACCAAGTCAGAACAGTAGGCAAAATTAAGAGGTACAAATAGACCAAATTATTAGGGTGAGGCACATGGGCTACTAAAAGCTTACTACACAACATACACTTAGTATTACTTTCTTAGCTACAGTATAAATATGTCCCTGGCATCCTGAATAATTTATGCAGCTACATAAGACATTTTCGGACTCACGTTGTTGTGATGTGCTTGAACAGGAAAGTGGTGCTGCAGTCCTTCGTGGGCAAATGTTGTCATCAAAGAGAAAGATGCCGGATTTACAATTCCGAGTTGAATGACTGTTCAAAACGTATGATTGCAGATAGCCACTGTCACCGATTCCTTACAAAACACTCATTGTTGAATTTGCGATCTCCAAATTGTTGTGTAATGTTTATATCAGGTAAGACCCAGGCGCAGACATCGTCGGAATAACAATTGTTTATTATCACAGGGGTAGGCAAAAGACAGGTCAGGGGCAAGCAGACTTCGGTAATCCAGAGTAGTGGGGTAAAGGTACAAGACGGCAGGCAGGAAGGGTCAAAACTGGGAAAATCTAGGAGATAGTAACAATAACAAGGCAGGAGCAAAGGGGGAAACCGCTGGTAGGCTTCAACAAGCAAAACGAACTGGCAACAGCCAAACATAGAACACAGGTTGAAGTACCCAGGGGATAATGAGGAAGATGGGGACACCTGGAAGGGGGTGGAGACAAGCACACAGACAGGTGAAACAGATCAGGGTGTGACAGTATTTGTCCAATGGCCGATGAGGACCGATACGTTGTATCTATATTTTCTCGTCATTATTTCTCTTCATATGACAAGGATTTAAAAGGATTTGCCAGTAGCCTTGATTCATGATGATGACTGCTAGCGAAGATTGTGGAAGTAAGATGTTGACATGATCAGTCCAATCAAAGCTACTGTACATATCACATGATTTGACGTCATTTCTGTGGCCAATGACCTTGAGCACTCTTGGAAGGGCACTTCTAATCTAAGTCTATGGCAAGACCCAAAAGTCTACTAAAGGCGGGTGACGTAGTGTCCCCATGAGTGACAGAACACTGAGCCAATCACGGTGCAATGCTGAGCCAATCACAGTGCAATGCTGAGCCAATCACGGTACAATGCTCCTATTTTCTGCTGGCCCGCCCCTCCAGCACAGAAAGCACTGAGCTAGGCTGAAACACATGCATTTTGGAGCTGCCTGTTTGCATGCAGATATATTAACTCAATGATACATTTGAAGTTGGAAGTTTACGTACACCTTAGCCAAATACATTTAGACTACTGACATTTAATCCTAGTAAAAATTCCCTGTCTTAGGTAAGTTATAAATGATTTATTTCAGCTTTTATTTCTTTCATCACATTCCCAGTGGGTCAGAAGTTTACATACACTCAATTAGTATTTGGTAGCGTTGCCTTTAAATTGTTTAACTTGGGTCAAACGTTTCGGGTAGCCTTCCACAAGCTTCTCACAATAAGTTGGGTGAATTTTGGCCCATTCCTTTTGACAGAACTGGTGTAACTGAGTCAGGTTTTGTAGGCCTCCTTGCTCGCACATGCTTTTTCAGTTCTGCCCACAAATTTTCTATAGGATTGAGGTCAGGGCTTTGTTATGGCCACTCCAATACCTTGACTTTGTTGTCCTTAAGCCATTTTGCCACAACTTTGGAAGTATGCTTGGGGTCATGGTCCATTTGGAAGACCCATTTGCGACCAAGCTTTAACTTCCTGAATGATGTCTTGAGATGTTGCTTCAATATATCCACATCATTTCCTTCCTCATGATGACATCTATTTTGTGAAGTGCACCAGTCCCTCCTGCAGCAAAGCACCCCCACAACATGATGCTGCCACCCCCGTGCTTCACAGTTGGGATGGTGTTCTTCGGCTCCCCCTTTTTCCTCCGAACATAACAATGGTCATTATGGCCAAACAGTTCTATTATTGTTTCATCAGACCAGAGGACATTTCTCCCCAAAATACGATCTTTGTCCCCACGTGTTAGGACCTAGATTAACAATTAGGCATTCATCCATCTGTGATTAACTCTCTGGTCTGTAATCACTCATTCACTCAGGACTTATTAATTCATATATATATATATATATATATATATATATATATATATATATATATATATATATATATACAGATGTGCTCAAATTTGTTGGTACCCCTCCACAAAAAACGAAGAATGCACAATTTTATCTGAAATAACTTTAATTAATTGTTTATTCCATATTTAGTAGAAATCAGACTTTGCTTTTGCTTTTTTTTCAACATAATATTGTAAATAATAAAACAAATGAAAATGGCATGGACAAAAATGTTGGGACCCTTAACCTAATATTTTGTTGCACAACCTTTTAGAGGAAATCACTGCAATCAGACATTTTCTGTAGCTCTCAATGAGACTTCTGCACCTGTTAACAGGTAGTTTGGCCCACTCTTCCTGAACAAACTACTCCAGCTGTTTCAGGTTTGATGGGTGCCTTCTCCAGACTGCAAGTTTCAGCTCTTTCCATAGATGTTCGATAGGATTCAGATCAGGAGTCATAGAAGGCCACTTCAGAATAGTCCAGTGTTTTGTTCTTATCCATTCTTGGGTGCTTTTAGCTGTGTGCTTTGGGTCATTATCCTGTTGGAGGACCCATGACCTGCGACTGAGACAGAGCTTTCTGACACTGGGCAGTACGTTTCACTCCAGAATGCCTTGATCGTCTTGAGATTTCATTGTGCCCTGCAGAGATTCAAGGCACTCGAGCCTCTTCCTTTTTTCACTGTAGGTATGGTGTTCATTTCTTTGAAAGCTTAATTTTTTCGTCTGTGAACCACAAAGCTGAGGTGAACCACAAAGCTGAGGATGCCAAAAAGGACATCCTCCCAGAAGGATTGTGGCTTGTCAATATGCATTTTAGCAAATTCAAGTCTGGCTTTTTTATGTTTTTCTTTCAAAAGTGGAGTCCTCCTGGGTCTTCTTCCATGGAGCCCACTTTTGCTCAAAAAGCGACGGATGGTGCGATCAGAAACTGACGTACCTTCACCTTGGAGTTCAGCTTGTATCTCTTTGGCAGTTATCCTTGGTTCTTTTTCTACCATTCACACGATCCTTCTGTTCAATCTGGGGTCGATGTTCCTCTTGCGACCGAACACAGGGAGGTTGGCTCCAGTTCCATGGACATTAAACTCCTTAATAATATTGGCAACTTTTGTCACAGGAACATCAAGCTGCTTGGAGATGTAGATATAGATGTAGATGTAGATATAGATGTAGATGTAGATATAGATATAGATATAGATGTAGATATAGATGTAGATGTAGATATAGATATAGATGTAGATATAGATATAGATGTAGATGTAGATATAGATATAGATGTAGATATTGATGTAGATGTAGATGTAGATATAGATATAGATGTAGATATTGATGTAGATGTAGATGTAGATATTGATGTAGATGTAGATGTAGATATAGATATACATGCAGATGTAGATATAGATATAGATGTAGATATTGATGTAGATATAGATGTAGATGTAGATATACATGTAGATATAGATATAGATGTAGATATTGATGTAGATATAGATGTAGATGTAGATATAGATGTAGATATTGATGTAGATATAGCTGTAGATGTAGATATACAGTGGGGAGAACAAGTATTTGATACACTGCCGATTTTGCAGGTTTTCCTACTTACAAAGCATGTAGAGGTCTGTAATTTTTATCATAGGTACACTTCAACTGTGAGAGACGGAAACTAAAAAATCCAGAAAATCACATTGTATGATTTTTAAATAATTAATTTGCATTTTATTGCATGACATAAGTATTTGATCACCTACCAACCAGTAAGAATTCCGGCTCTCACGGATCTGTTAGTTTTTCTTTAAGAAGCCCTTGTGTTCTCCACTCATTACCTGTATTAACTGCACCTGTTTGAACTCGTTACCTGTATAAAAGACACCTGTCCGCACACTCAATCAAACAGACTCCAACCTCTCCACAATGGCCAGGACCAGAGAGCTGTGTAAGGACATCAGGGATAAAATTGTAGACCTGCACAAGGCTGGGATGGAATACAGGACAATAGGCAAGCAGCTTGGTGAGAAGGCAACAACTGTTGGCGCAATTATTAGAAAATGGAAGAAGTTCAAGATGACGGTCAATCTCCCTCGGTCTGGGGCACCATGCAAGATCTCACCTCGTGGGGCATCAATGATCATGAGGAAGGTGAGGCATCAGCCCAGAACTACACGGCAGGACCTGGTCAATGACCTGAAGAGAGCTGGGACCACAGTCTCAAAGAAAACCATTAGTAACACAGTACGCCGTCATGGATTAAAATCCTGCAGCGCACGCAAGGTCCCCCTGCTCAAGCCAGCGCATGTCCAGGCCCGTCTGAAGTTTGCCAATGACCATCTGGATGATCCAGAGGAGGAATGGGAGAAGGTCATGTGGTCTGATGAGACAAAAATAGAGCTTTTTGGTCTAAACTCCACTCGCCGTGTTTGGAGGAAGAAGAAGGATGAGTACAACCCCAAGAACACCATCCCAACCGTGAAGCATGGAGGTGGAAACATCATTCTTTAGGGATGCTTTTCTGCAAAGGGGACAGGACGACTGCACCGTATTGAGGGGAGGATGGATGGGGCCATGTATCGCGAGATCTTGGCCAACAACCTCCTTCCCTCAGTAAGAGCATTGAAGATGGGTCGTGGCTGGGTCTTCCAGCATGACAACGACCCGAAACACACAGCCAGGGCAACTAAGGAGTGGCTCCGTAAGAAGCATCTCAAGGTCCTGGAGTGGCCTAGCCAGTCTCCAGACCTGAACCCAATAGAAAATCTTTGGAGGGAGCTGAAAGTCCGTATTGCCCAGCGACAGCCCCGAAACCTGAAGGATCTGGAGAAGGTCTGTATGGAGGAGTGGGCCAAAATCCCTGCTGCAGTGTGTGCAAACCTCGTCAAGAACTACAGGAAACGTATGATCTCTGTAATTGCAAACAAAGGTTTCTGTACCAAATACTAAGTTCTGCTTTTCTGATGTATCAAATACTTATGTCATGCAATAAAATGCAAATTAATTACTTAAAAATCATACAATGTGATCTTCTGGATTTTTGTTTTAGATTCCGTCACTCACAGTTGAAGAGTACCTATGATAAAAATTACAGACTTCTACATGCTTTGTAAGTAGGAAAACCTGCAAAAGCGGCAGTGTATCAAATACTTGTTATCCCCACTGTACATGTAGATGTAGATATAGATGTAGATATTGATGTAGATATAGATGTAGATGTAGATATAGATGTAGATGTAGATGTAGATGTAGATGTAGATATAGATATAGATGTAGATATTGATGTATATGTAGATGTAGATGTAGATATACATGTAGATGTAGATATAGATGTAGATATTGATGTAGATATAGATGTAGATGTAGATATACATGTAGATGTAGATATAGATGTAGATATTGATGTAGATGTAGATATTGATGTAGATATAGATGTAGATGTAGATATACATGTAGATATAGATGTAGATGTAGATATACATGTAGATGTAGATGTAGATATAGATGTAGATGTATATATATGCTCTGCCCCACCTGCCCTGAATGACAGGTCGCCACTGCCTGCAATGTATGTTTGAAGGAATTACGCCCTTTGTGTGGACTAAGACAAGTGATGCTGGATGGAAGGGTAGAGAGAGGGCCTGTCAGTCAGGCCCCTGGGTGAAGTTGAGGGAGTATGGAGCGCTATAGTTTTGACAGACCCTTTATATACATGCAACATAGACGTGTATGACAGTTAACCTTCTAAGATAAACAGCCCCAATGAAATAATCTGTCAGGGCAGTTAGTAGGACCAGCAGTAGAGAGGAGCACCAGTAGAGAGAAGGACCAGTAGAGAGGAGCACCAGTAGAGAGGAGCACCAGTAGAGAGAAGGACCAGTAGAGAGAAGGACCAGTAGAGAGGAGCACCAGTAGAGAGGAGCACCAGTAGAGAGAAGGACCAGTAGAGAGGAGCACCAGTAGAGAGGAGCACCAGTAGAGAGAAGGACCAGTAGAGAGGAGCATCAGTAGAGAGGAGCACCAGTAGAGAGAAGGACCAGTAGAGAGGAGCACCAGTAGAGAGGAGCACCAGTAGAGAGAAGGACCAGTAGAGAGAAGGACCATGCTCTCTGGTTGGAGCTTGGAGAAGGTAATCCCTCTCTCATGCTCTCTGGTTGGAGCTTGGAGAAGGTAATCCCTCTCTCATGCTCTCTGGTTGGAGCTTGGAGAAGGTAATCCCTCGCTCATGCTCTCTGGTTGGAGCTAGGAGAAGGTAATCCCTCTCTCATGCTCTCTGGTTGGAGCTTGGAGAAGGTAATCCCTCTCTCATGCTCTCTGGTTGGAGCTTGGAGAAGGTAATCCCTCTCTCATGCTCTCTGGTTGGATCTTGGAGAAGGTAATCACTCTCTCATGCTCTCTGGTTGGAGCTTGGAGAAGGTAATCCCTCTCTCATGCTCTCTGGTTGGAGCTTGGAGAAGGTAATCCCTCTCTCATGCTCTCTGGTTGGAGCTTGGAGAAGGTAATCCCTCTCTCATGCTCTCTGGTTGGAGCTTGGAGAGATACTTGACTAAATCTGAGTAGACATGTGCCAGAGAGCTTTTTAAATGTAATATATGAGAAATGTGGGACATTTTCCAACACGCAGCATGGTTCAAATGACATCAGGAGAGAGTAGAGACAGAAAGAAAAATAATGAATGGGTCACCACTGTGAGCACAGGGAATGAGGGATTTAAAATAAATAAAGAGAGAGAGAGAGAGAGAGAGAGAAAGAGAGAGAGAGAGAATGGGGTAGGTCTGGTCAGGGAACTCTGCATTGACAGACAGGTTCATGTTGGAAGGAGTGAAGCAACAAGAGTGTGAGGCAATTCATTTGACTCTGGCAGATAGAGGGCAATTAGGCTAATATTGCCCCCGTTAATATTTCCTTCTGGGAGTGTGTATGTGTGTGAGTGTGTGTGTGTCTGTCTGTGTTTGTGTGTGCGAGTATATGTGAGTGTGCATGTGCGTGTGTGTGTGCGTACACCAGTATTTGTGTGTCTGTGTGCGTGCATGTTCGTGCCCGGGGTTGTAAAAGGTCAGACTGTATCTGGCAGGATACTCTGCTCACCTGTCTAACTCTGTTCCAGTTTCCTTAGGGGGTTGGCTTTACAAGGACACACCTGTCCTTACAACTGTTATTACTGAACCTCTAAATGAATGTGACATTATAGCCTTCGTTGTATTGTGTTTCAAACAGGACCATGACTGGGGAACTGAGGCCAAGTCGCCCAAAGGCAGGAACCAAGAGATCCAGCGGTGAGGCCTTCGGGTGAGTTCAGATTCAGCCTCATTAAGGTCATGAAACACAACTACAGATGTACGATGTTTATTTGAGTCACTTTTCTACAGAAATAAATTAATCATGCAGCAACAGTAAATGTGAATTGTATTATAATTAATGGACATTTGGAGGCTAATAATTTCACTGCAATGCAGGAGATATAAAACTGGTTTATAAACAGGTTTAAAGTTTTAAAAAGGCTTCTGAAGTCTGTCATTTCCACTTTTACATTTCAGACTTTATTTTTCCTTACGAAACATTTGCAAACTCCTACAAAAATGTCCATGAATTATAATCCACATAATAATCCACATTTCCTGTTGCTCCAGGATTATTTTCCTGCTGTAGCAAACTGGCTCAAATAAGATCCTACATCCGTAGCAGTTTGTTGTTACGGCAGTATAGTTACCACAGCGTTGTTGTTGTTGTTGTATTCACTGTTACTTCACTACATGTTTGACCTTGCTGTGACTCTATAATCTGTCTGGAAGCTCCGGGACTGGGAGCAGCTGCTGCAGAGGAATGCCTTTGTCAGACTGATTCAGTACAAGGTATCCCAGCCCAGCCCACAGCTGTCCCAAGCCTTAAACCTGGTTTATACTAGGTCTAATGACATGTTTTAAAGTAATGACATGTAAACACAGCTAGCCAACTCCCCCATATCCTGCAGCCATGCTTCCCTAGACAGATTACAGAGGACTAGCAGACTTCAGAGCTTCAGCACTGGTCTGATTGTCTGATTGAGGACAGACAGCAGTGATGCCAGCCCACCAACCCAATATCTCAGGGTTCCATCCAGTCAGTCTGAGCCCATAGCCACATCCCAGTCCATTTCTTTTTGGGGTTAACTGTCAGTGGGTCGCTGGGGTGGCCACTATCCCTCCATCCCTGAGACCTGCTGCTACTGTTGACACCACTGTGGCTGCTTGAAAAACCAACACACGTCATATGCATGCAGACAGACAGGATTAGGGTTTTTGGTTTTTGACTTTGAAACTGTTATGTTGTGTGACCCATGCAGACCTAATTCCAGACCTAATTCCAGACCTAATTCCAGACCTAATTCCAGACCTAATTCCAGACCTAATTCCATCCGCATGATAGAAGCCTTTACTCTTACGACGAATATCTCATCCGTCACATCCGTCATATCCTCCTCTAAGGCCAATTTAAAACAGCCATGCTACTGTGGAACTGTATTTGTTGGTGCAATGTCTCCACATTTACATTGGTTTCTTGGTTCTTGTAATGGGGCATACTTAGTTTTCATTAGAGAGAAGGAGAGACAACAGACAGAGAAGAGCAGGTTGAGGGAGGCATGTACGCCCATACAGCTGCTGGGCGATTCAGTACAGTACAGCCACAGACACTCACAGCTTCTCATGAGCTGCAGTCCCTCAGTACATATTGACTGCAAACAAGAAGGGAGACAGTTCTCATGGTCATGTCAGTGACCTGAATATTCCCCATAGCCCATTATTGTATATTGAGCAGTGGACATCAAATGCGCAGAATACAACCGAGTCAATGTTTTGAGGTACCAGGTAATAACATGGCTATATACAGGGAGTACCAGTACCGAGTCAATGTGTTGAGGTACCAGGTAATAACATGGCTATAAAAAGGGAGTACCAGTACCGAGTCAATGTGTTGAGGTACCAGGTAATAACATGGCTATATACAGGGAGTACCAGTACCGAGTCAATGTGTTGAGGTACCAGGTAATAACATGGCTATAAACAGGGAGTACCAGTACCGAGTCAATGTTTTGAGGTACCAGGTAATAACATGGCTATAAACAGGGAGTACCAGTACCGAGTCAATGTGTTGAGGTACCAGGTAATAACATGGCTATATACAGGGAGTACCAGTACCGAGTCAATGTGTTGAGGTACCAGGTAATAACATGGCTATAAACAGGGAGTACCAGTACCGAGTCAATGTTTTGAGGTACCAGGTAATAACATGGCTATAAACGGGGAGTACCAGTACCGAGTCAATGTGTTGAGGTACCAGGTAATAACATGGCTATATACAGGGAGTACCAGTACCGAGTCAATGTGTTGAGGTACCAGGTAATAACATGGCTATATACAGGGAGTACCAGTACCGAGTCAATGTGTTGAGGTACCAGGTAATAACATGGCTATATACAGGGAGTACCAGTACTGAGTCAATGTGTTGAGGTACCAGGTAATAACATGGCTATATACAGGGAGTACCAGTACCGAGTCAATGTGTTGAGGTAATGAATTCACCTCGACCGCAGGCTGCAATGCTCCATATAGAACCCTTACCTCTGTGAGGACCTGACCAGCCTGCAGACACACACACACACACACACACACACACACACACACACACACACACACCTGGAGCACCTGGTCGAGGCAAATTTATGGTGAAATGATTGTCTTTCCACTTCCGTATTATGTCCCCAACAGTGCTCACTGGAACATTCAGAAGCTTAGAAATGCGCCTATAACCAATGCCATCATTATGTTTTGCAACAATTAGGTTGCCTATGTCTTGAGACAGCTCTTTGCTTTTACCCATCATGAGATGTGTCTTGTGTGACACCTTGGCAATGAGACCTTTTTGTAGGCCATCAGTTGGGACTGAACCAGCTGATATTAATTTGCACTGACAGGGGGCTGGATTGCTTTTAATTACTGATAGTTTTCAGCTGTTGTCTTGGCTTTCCATGCCTTTTTGAACCTCCCTTTCTTCATGTGTTCAATACTTATTCCCTGTGTCATTTCACATTATTACACATAACTTAATTTCTGAAGTTATTTGTTTTGGTTTCTTTGTATGTATGGATTACGTGGGTTGTTACCAACATCTGGTGAAACTTTCATGTCAATAGCACCTTTGGAAATATATTTACTGAGAAAAATGGTGACGTGTTCAATACTTATTTCACCCGCTGTATGTTGATCAACTGGCTTGGTCTTGTGTCAGGTAACTAAATACCACATTAATCATATAATATCCTACCTGGCCATTACAACAGATCAAAGATTTTTAACCAAATTTGTAGTTTCTGCGTTTTGCCTGCGTTTTGACTGCGTTTTGCCTGCGTTTAGCCTTTTTGCCTGCGTTTTGCATTTTTGCCTGCGTTTTGCCTGCGTTTTGCCTTTTTGCCTGCGTTTTACCTGCGTTTTGCATGCGTTTTGCCTGCGTTTTGCCTTTTTGCCTGCGTTTTGCCTTTTTGCCTGCGTTTTGCCTTTGTAGGGCAGAGTTGTTGTATAGACTTTCTGTCTGCATTCTTTTAATTGCCTCTCGCTGGACTCTATTTCATATTTTACATAGAGGATTTTTTAAAAGACAGTTTGCATCCATATGCATTAGTTTGACTCTTCAGTACAGAGGAAAAGATGACAGGACTTGGCCTCCCAGGTGGCTCACTGTACTGTGAGGGTTGTTTGTGTGTGTGTGTGTGTGTGTGTGTGTGTGTGTGTGTGTGTGTGTGTGTGTGTGTGTGTCTGCAGGCTGGTCAGGTCCTCACAGAGGTAAGGGTTCTATATGGAGCATTGCAGCCTGCGGTCGAGGTGAATTCATTACCTCAACACATTGACTCGGTACTGGTACTCCCTGTATATAGCCATGTTATTACCTGGTACCTCAACACATTGACTCGGTACTGGTACACCCTGTATATAGCCATGTTATTACCTGGTACCTCAACACATTGACTCGGTACTGGTACTCCCTGTATATAGCCATGTTATTACCTGGTACCTCAACACATTGACTCAGTACTGGTACTCCCTGTATATAGCCATGTTATTACCTGGTACCTCAACACATTGACTCGGTACTGGTACTCCCTGTATATAGCCATGTTATTACCTGGTACCTCAACACATTGACTCAGTACTGGTACTCCCTGTATATAGCCATGTTATTACCTGGTACCTCAACACATTGACTCGGTACTGGTACTCCCTGTATATAGCCATGTTATTACCTGGTACCTCAACACATTGACTCAGTACTGGTACTCCCTGTATATAGCCATGTTATTACCTGGTACCTCAACACATTGACTCGGTACTGGTACACCCTGTATATAGCCATGTTATTACCTGGTACCTCAACACATTGACTCGGTACTGGTACTCCCTGTATATAGCCATGTTATTACCTGGTACCTCAACACATTGACTCAGTACTGGTACTCCCTGTATATAGCCATGTTATTACCTGGTACCTCAACACATTGACTCGGTACTGGTACTCCCTGTATATAGCCATGTTATTACCTGGTACCTCAAAACATTGACTCGGTACTGGTACTCCCTGTATATAGCCATGTTATTACCTGGTACCTCAACACATTGACTCGGTACTGGTACTCCCTGTATATAGCCATGTTATTACCTGGTACCTCAACACATTGTGTGTGTGTGTGTGTGTGTGTGTGTGTGTGTGTGTGTGTGTGTGTGTGTGTGTGTGTGTGTGTGTGTGTGTGTGTGTGCGTGCGTCAGTTTAAGATAGGGTATAGCCCAAGGCTTTTTGTCTCAGTCATATCTGTCTATATTATGCACTATATAATGCTAGTTGTGATACAGACATATTCTCTTTGACAATGACCTTGGCACACTCATTTTCTACATATTTGCATCAAACAACCCCACTCTATGCAGGGCCGGACTAACGCATTTTTGCGCCCCGGGAGAACTGATATGTTCACGAGGCCCAGAGAAAATGTTGCCGTTTTAAAGCTAATTTCCTGCTATTCTACACATTTTGCCGTGAGGCTGAGAGAAAATTGTGCAGTTTTAATGCAAATTTCCAACAATACTACACATTTTGCTATCATATGCTATCTGGGGGCATGTGCGCTGTGTGCTCGTTCGGTAATCCAGACCTGAGTCCATGCTACCAAACATTCAACTCAGTCTCTCCTCTAAGTGTATTCCTGGAAACAACCTCCCCAGACATCAGGGTAACCGGATCATCAAATGTGAAGTGACCGCCATGATCCATGGCATGTTATCCATGTAGGAGATAACACTCAGAGCACAGCAAAACACCCAGTCCGGCGTCGGTCTCCGTGCCTCAGAGAACCTCAATCTCATCCCAGTTAGATCCTCCATGACACCCAACGACTCTCAGGAGGGTCACAACAACACTAATCCATATCGTGCATTAAAAACACAATTCCAATTCCCCTTCTTTGCCTTGGCTCTCGTTTACTCCATAATGCCCCTCCATTCACATTCACGTAGCGCCAGGATCAATAACCCAGGAAACTGATACATATTTCACAGGAACTCCTCATAAGGCTGGAAGAATGGAGAATCCACACACAGAGTGTAGTTCTACAGATGCAAGATCTTAATACACCCTGTTAAAACTTGTAGTGTGTTTGAGGTTTAAAAATGCTTCTGAGGTTTGTAATTTTCAATCAGACTTGATTTTTTTCCTGACGAAAAATGTACCAACCCCTACAAAAAATGTCCACATAATAATTCACATTTCCTGTTGCTGCAGGATTACTTTCCTGCTGTAGCAAACTGGCTCAAATTAATATCCTACGTATGTCTTGCTGCAAATATTGAATACTGATCATTATCTCTGTAATTATTTTCTCTCTCTCAGGGTTTAGTGTCTGGAGAAGAAAAGGCTCTGACAGTTGTACACTATACAGCACTCTACCCAATAGTCATGTGTTGTGTTTCTCTGAGCTAGGGGTGAAAAGCGCTGTATACTCCATAAGAGTGCTGATTTGGTACCAAGAAAGCTATCTGTGGATTGTACAGCTTCAGGGTTCGCCACAGAAATTAGGCCAATTTGCTACCCTCCCCTGCTCTCGAGGGGCGCCGCGGTCTAAGGCACTGCATCTCAGTGCTAGAGGCGTCACTGCAGAACCGTGTTCGTTCCTGGACGTTCGTTCCTGGCAGTCCCGTAGGGTGCCGCACAATTGGCCCAGCGCCGGCCGGGGTAGGCCGTCATTGTAAATAAGAATTTGTTCTTAACTGACTTTCAAATAAAGAAAAACAATTATTATAACTCACTCTAGCTGGGCAATCTACTGTGTACTATCTGCTTTGGGGTGTCTTGGAAGGTTGAATGATAGTACTGTAATGGATCCAATACACATACTTCAGCAATTGCCATGCATTGTGAAGTTTTATTTTTATTTTATATTATAATAGACATGGCTTTTTTGGGGGGGAGGGTCCTGAGTGACACGGTCATAGTGCTGAGGTGCCACTACAGCCTGGGGTTCGATTCCAGCCGGCAGTGACCGTGAGCTCCATGTGACAGCGCACAATTGGCACAGCGCCATCCGAGGTAGGGTAGGTTTGGCCCTGGGGGCTTTCCTTGGCTCATCGCGCTCTAGCGACTCCTTGTGGCAGGGCCGGGCGCCTGCAAGCTAACTTCGGTCATCAGTCACACAGTGTTTCCTTCGACGGTGTAGGAAGTAGCAAGGCCAGGCGGGCCATGTTTCGGAGGACGCATAACTCGACATTCGCCTCTGCTGAGCTTGGGGAGTTACAGCGATGAGCCAAGGTCGTAATTCGGGGATGAAATGGGTAAAAAAATATACGCTTGTGGCCATACCAACATGACTGATCTCGTCTGGACTTGGTAACTAAACAGGGTCGGGCCTGGTTAGTAATTGGATGGGAGACTTCCTGGTAATACCAGGTGCTGTAAGCTTAAAAAAAATATATATATATATTATAGACATGTTTTTTCTTCACAATACTGATTAATCTATGTCAGAGATTACACATTTGACTTGTATAACTTGTCAAACAATATCTCTTTGCTCTGCTCATATCCCTATCCATCACAGATTATCTTTGGGAAGTTTGTATACAGTCCCATTCTGTCTCTGCCTCATCTGTCTCTGTGATGTAGTGCTTACCAATCCATTTGTCTTACTCTGGAGCCATCGGACTAAAGAGCTGTCCCGATGGGGAGCCCAAACACGTCACCTGCAATGGATCTCTCTTCCCCTCCATCCTCTGTCACACACAATTAGTCTGTCATAATGCAATCACTCTAAAGGGCTTCTGCTTCCTGCTTCCTGCCACTGTTAAATTAATCTGGCAGAGGATCCATGTTAGCCTGGAGATCAAGTGCTTCTTCTTCGTCTTCTTCGTCTTCTTCATTGCACTTGTACACACAAAAAATGTCAATGCTATTTTTTTTGGGGGGGGGGTGGAGGTCATACTTGTACTATGAATCACACACAATTAAATTTCCTTAATCTTGTGGGAACAATATATCTCGTTGACTGTCATCGAAACATTAATATCCTCTGTAGTTTCGCAAAGTCTTTGTCAAGATGCCAATTACTGGGAGAACAATACTGTATGTCTGGTTCCTTTTCTCTCTCAAAGAACATTGGGGGCAGATTGTGGGTGCATTGATACAGAGAAGACAAACACCTAGGCTGTCACAATAGACCATCATTCCACATTGCATAATGCACAATTACAGTAATGGGGAAAAAAAAGAAATGAGTTTGCTCGCCACGCAGCCAGTGAGGACTGTGCTCGCCCTGACCTTTTAAAGCTCTAGAAAGCTGCCCTTTCACTTTAAGAGTGCAACATCCATTTGATCGGAATTACAGCCCAGCTCTCCAGCTCTATAAAAGCAAAAAGAGCCAGGGTTTTAAAGATCAGCCCAGCAGAGATGGAGAGATAATATGGAGCTCAGAGGCTTTACAGGATGTTTTACAGTAAAAGTCCCTCCACTATTGTTTTGATCACACTGTGCCTTATATACCCATAAACTCCATATTTTACACCTTCTCCAATTGAGCAGCGGAGGGAAGCTAGTGTTTCTAAGTACTGAGTCCTGTTATCTGACTTTTTGTCTGACTTTTACTCAAAGGTCCATCCATATTGAGCGCTTCATCTATAGTGATACAAGAGAATTATCTCTATGGGGCTTTATCCTGTTTCTTTACTTAATCTGACCTTGTGCAGCACATGAACCACTGCATTGGAATGAATAGTGCCAACTGCGACATCACAGAAAGGTACACTGGAGTGGAACCACCTCTCCCTTCTTCCTGTGTGTGATCGACTGATGACACCCTTGAGTTGTTTTTCAACAGGGGCATAGATTTTGCCTCAGGTTTTGGCTGTGTTGACAGAATCATGGAATTCACAGCAGGCTTAAGGCCTTAGGGCATCTTCAACCAAACGTGTCTGAAGAGAGATTTTAATTGGCTCAACGGTGGAAAAGTTCCATATGATCAAAGCGTACGTTTGGGGGTTTCAGTTAGAAACTGTGCCTTGATCTGTGTGGCTATGTTCACAATAGGCTACATTGTGTTCTGCAGCTTTATGTTCACAATAGGCTACATTGTGTTCTGCAGCTTTATGTTCACAATAGGCTACATTGTGTTCTGCAGCTTTATGTTCACAATAGGCTACATTGTGTTCTGCAGCTTTATGTTCACAATAGGCTACATTGTGTTCTGCAGCTTTATGTTCACAATAGGCTACATTGTGTTCTGCAGCTTTATGTTCACAATAGGCTACATTGTGTTCTGCAGCTTTATGTTCACAATAGGCTACATTGTGTTCTGCAGCTTTATGTTCACAATAGGCTACATTGTGTTCTGCAGCTTTATGTTCACGTTTTATATATTTTGTATTTTTCTCTTTAGTTCCTGTCTACAATGTGATTGTAATTGGCCTGAAACACAGAGAGGAGAGAGAGGGAGAGAGAGAGAGAGAGAGAGAGAGAGAGAGAGAGAGAGAGAGAGAGAGAGAGAGAGAGAGAGAGAGAGAGAGAGAGAGAGAGAGAGAGAGAGAGAGAGAGAGAGAGAGAGAGAGAGAGAGAGAGAGAGAGAGAGAGAGAGAGAGAGAGAGAGAGAGAGAGAGAGAGAGAGAGAGAGAGAGAGAGAGAGAGAGAGCATTTTTTTTTTTTGAATTTGACAATCCTTTTTATTACAAAAATTTCCAACTTCATTACAATATCTTGGCAATAAAAACATTCACAAAACAGGTCACGCTTTTCAATCTAGTCTTATAATAATAATAATAATAATTCACATCAACACATCACATCAACACTTCCGAAATAACCAGTTCATTATCAACTAATGAACACAGCACATTATCACAGCACCACTCAATTTCAAAAATGTTCAATGTACTCATTAGTTTATAAAAATTAAACTTAATTGCAAGTCGTGATTTTACCATTTTTTTAAAAGCTGGTATAAGTTCTTGTTCACCTTTCTGTTCAATTTTATCTCTCCTAGTTATATAAATTGCTAATTTTGCAATACCAACAATAAAATTAAGCAATTGACATTTGTATTTTTTCTTAATAGTATACATACAACCAAGAATAAAATCCTGCTTTGTAAAACATACCTCAAAAGATCCAAAAAGAATCTCTAAAAGGCTAAACAAAACAGAAAGTCTGTTACAAAACATAAAACAATGGAACACAGTCTCCCTTTCTATACAAAAAGGACAATTTTCACTTACATTTGGGTTCAACATTGCCACAAAAGAGTTAACGGCTATGGCCCCATGGAGTATCCTCCATTGGAGATCACCAACTCTTTTAGGTAAGGGAGGTTTGTACAGAATCCTCCACACTGGTTTTGTTGTTTCAGTAATCTCCAATGTGTCTCTCCATACAGTATCACTTCTGTTCTTTAACCATTTCATATTTGTCACTTTCACAATACTTCTGTACAATGATTTCCCTTTAACTTCAAAAAAGTCAATTTGCTCATCAAGTTCCTTCTTCAACAAGGGATTTATATCATTAAATGAAATAAGATCAGGTACAATACTTATATCTGGAAAGAAATCTTCACAATCTGGAAATATACATTTCTTATTGTACTCATCAAGTAAATGTATTTCTTGTACATTCAAAGCCCCCTGCAGTTTATCTAAAAAACATTTAATGTATCGTGCAGACTTTACCTTTAAAAAGGCTGAAACTGCTTCTACATCTTTAAAATCAGGACCTGCATTATTTATGATGTGTTTCAATTGTAGAGATCCACTTCTATACAACACATCTTTAAGACCTGGTATTTCGTCACCAGATACATCGAGACATGCTCCACACACAATGGGCTCTTCCAGTAACCAGTACAGAGACATTAATGTTTCCATCCATTGAGGCTTAAACAGACTCCATATTTTAAAAAGACTTCGATAGAAAGCAGGAACTCCTCTAAAATCAAATTTTTTAGAGTCCATTAAAAACAAAACAGTGTCCAGGCCAAGTCCACTTATTCGGCGTAAAATGCATTGAGCCACTGGTCTCCGTACCAGTCTTTCAGATCCCAGCATAAATTTCTGCAGAAACTGAAGACGATTAGCAGCACATCTACTTGCCAAATGCACTAGACCTTGGCCTCCATCCTCTTTAGCCAGGAACAAAACACTTTGAGGGATCCAATGCAAATTGTCCCAACATTTTTTGGTAAGAGACCAACAGGAGGGTCAACGCATGCAAGTCTATGCCACAGGGAAGAAGCTGCAAGATTGTTAATAATAACAACTGAGGAAGCAGCCATTTACATTTTTTCAAACGTCCTGTTACTTTATCTGCCATTCCTTCCCAATTCTTCTGCATGAAAGTTTCAGAACCTAAGAAAACGCCAAGATATTTTAACCCATCTTTTTGCCATAATAATCCTCCAGGTAGAATAGGATTCCCTCCTTCCCATTTCCCAATCAATAAGGCATCACTTTTCCCCCAATTAACAATTGCTGATGAAATATCTTTAAAATCATTAACAATCTGTTGTACAATTTGAACATCATCACTATCGTTTATAAAAACAATAACATCATCAGCATATGCAGATAAATAAAAAGCATTATTACACTGTGGCAATGTTAGACCCTTTAACTTGTTTCGAAACATAAAAAGCAGTGGTTCTATAGCCAGCACATATAACAGCCCAGACATGGCACAACCTTGTCTAACGCCTCTCTGCACTTTAAAGGGTGCGCACAAACTACCATTCAATTTAATCACACTCTCAATATCACAATACATTGTTCTGATCATATCAATAAAACTAGAATTAAAACCAAAAGCTTGTAAAGTATGCCACAAGTAAAGGTGTTCGACCCGATCGAATGCCTTCTCTTGGTCTAGAGAAATAAGGCCAGTATTTATACCAAACAGCTTTGAAACTTCCAAAACATCTCTGATTAGAGTTACATTATCAAAAATCGATCTATTTGGTACACAGTATGTTTGATCGTAGTGTATCACCTTCCCTATTATTTTACTCAATCTTGTAGCCAAAGTTTTGGACAGGATTTTATACTCTGAGCACAAGAGAGAAACAGGCCTCCAATTCTTTATATTTTGAAGATCACCTTTTTTTGGCAATAGAGTGCCCTTCTACAACTGAGTGGAAGAAAACCATTAATTAGGCTTTCATCAAACACTGATACGAGATCTTCTCTTAAGATGGGCCAGAAAGTTTTATAAAATTCAATGGGTAACCCATCAATCCCAGGGGATTTCCCATTCTCCATACTCATCATTGCGATGTAAAGCTCTTGTTCTGTGAGAGGTTGTTGCAAACTTTCATTGCTCTCTTCGTCAAGTTTTGGCAGACCTTCAAAAAAACTACTAGTGGTCATCTTTTCATTTATTAAATCAGCTGTATATAATTTTTTATAAAACTGTACAGCAACTTCTCTTATCTCCGAAGTTTTATTTACTTCTTGTCCTGTATCAGAGACCAAGGAATGAATGATTCTACTTTGACTATTTTTTTTCTCCATACTGAAGAAAAATTTGGAAGGCGCATCCATTTGTGTAACTTTCTGGAAACGTGAGCGAACCAGCGCTCCCTGTGCCTTAATGTCCATCAGGTTACCCAATAAAGTTCTCTTTGATGTCAAAGCTTCAATATGTTATTTTTTACCCGTAGATGCAGACAAACTGTACAAATCGATTATATCAGTCTCTAAAATATTCAGTGATCGAGTTAGTTCTCTTGTAACATTAAGAGTATATTGCTGGCAAAAGCTTTTGATTTGTATTTTCCCGCAATCCCACCACTGCTGTAAAGAGCTATATAAATACTTTTGTTGTTTAAAAACATCCCAGAAAAAGTTGAAAGAGTCTTTAAAATGTTTATCATCAAGCAAGGATGTATTAAGATGCCAATAGGCACTGCTTGACTTCACATTACTAACTAATACAGAACAAAGAACTGCACTGTGGTCTGAGAAACCTACAGGATTAATTTGAGAAGATTTAAAAATATTGAACTGGTGCTTAAAACTGTAAAACCTATCAAGACGTGCCAAAGACAATGAATTATCTTTACAATGAACCCATGTATATTGTCTTAATTGTTTATGCATATTTCTCCAAATATCACAAAGATCAAAAATTTGAACGAGTTGCTTAATAACTCTTTGGGATGCAACATGTGGTTCTAAATGATTTCGGTCTACTTTATCGTTCTCAGTACAATTAAAATCTCCACCTAAAACTAGAAAATCATCTGTATTTAGGCTTTTCAGAGTAGTGTTGATTAAGTTTAAAAACAAAACTCTTTCCACTCCACTATTAGGAGCATAAGTATTTAAAAACACCATAACAATTTTTTCAAATTTAACAATAACTTTTAAAAAACGACCTTTTTCAATTTCAACAAATTCATAAGATACTGGAGTCACATTTTTAGAAAATAAAATTGCAACACCTCCACTAATAGAGGATTTATGACAAAAAAAAAGTTGACCTCCCCACTCTCTTTTCCAGTCTACCTCATTTCTTTGATCACTATGCGTTTCTTGTATTAACATGACATCAACAGACTTCTGATGTATAAACTCATACAACATCATCCTTTTACGAACTTCTCTAGCTCCATTTAAATTTAAAGTTCCAATTTTTAGTTGACTCATAGTTTTATTTAAGTTCAACAAGAAACTAAGATGGGAAAAAACGGAGATTGTGCATATGGTAAAAAAAAAAAAAAATAAGGATTTAAACCATGGCATTCTTCTCATCTCTAGGAATTTGTTTTTTTAACTTGTTTACAATTTTGCGTAAACGGTACACCTCGAGATCTGAGAAAGCCCCTTCTTTCATCAAATATCTGGTGTCCTTCACGAACTGTGCACGATTAGGAAAATAATCCTCAATCTGCACACCTTTTAGCCCTTTAGTTTCCTGCAGAAAAACACGAATGTCTTCAGCTTTATACTGAAGACAGAGAGGGAGAGAGAGAGAGTGGGAGAGAGAGAGGGAGAGAGAGAGCGAGAGAGAGAGTGGGAGAGAGAGAGAGTGGGAGGGAGAGAGAGAGAGAGAGGGAGAGAGAGAGAGTGGGAGAGAGAGAGAGTGGGAGAGAGAGAGGAGAGAGAGAGAGAGAGAGAGAGAGAGAGAGAGAGAGAGAGAGAGTGAGAGAAAGAGAGTGGGAGAGAGAGAGTGGGAGAGAGAGAGAGTGGGAGAGAGAGAGGGAGAGACAGAGAGAGAGAGTGAGAGAGAGAGATGGCAGAGTGTAGAACACTGCAATTATGTCTGTCCTTCATCTCCTGCTAAGATGTGTGTTTAGTAGGAAAAGATGAATCAGCATTTCCTTTGAACAGAAAAATAACCGTTTAATAATTCTGCAATATAAAACTGCATCTCATCCACAGATAAAACCATTTAACCTCACCGTCTCTCATAAAGACAGTACATTCAGTATGGTAAGTTGTGCATTACCCGCAAAAAAATAAACAAAAGTTTATGACACATACATGTGTTTTGCATTTAAAGATCCCTTTTCTGTTCACAATAGGCTACATTGTGTTCTGCAGCTTTATGTTCACAATAGGCTACATTGTGTTCTGCAGCTTTATGTTCACAATAGGCTACATTGTGTTCTGCAGCTTTATGTTCACAATAGGCTACATTGTGTTCTGCAGCTTTATGTTCACAATAGGCTACATTGTGTTCTGCAGCTTTATGTTCACAATAGGCTACATTGTGTTCTGCAGCTTTATGTTCACGTTTTATATCTTTTGTATTTTTCTCTTTAGTTCCTGTCTTCAATGTGATTGTAATTGGCCTGAAACACAGAGAGGAGAGAGAGGCAGAGAGAGAGAGAGAGAGAGAGAGAGAGAGAGAGAGAGAGAGAGAGAGAGAGAGAGAGAGATGGCAGAGTGTAGAACACTGCAATTATGTCTGTCCTTCATCTCCTGCTAAGATGTGTGTTTAGTAGGAAAAGATGAATCAGCATTTCCTTTGAACAGAAAAATAACCGTTTAATAATTCTGCAATATAAAACTGCATCTCATCCACAGATAAAACCATTTAACCTCACCGTCTCTCATAAAGACAGTACATTCAGTATGGTAAGTTGTGCATTACCCGCAAAAAAATAAACAAAAGTTTATGACACATACATGTGTTTTGCATTTAAAGATCCCTTTTCTCCGTCAAAATAGGCACTATTGAAAGAACATTCTGGACCCAGTTAATTTTATTTATTTTACCTTTATTTTACTAGGCAAGTCAGTTAAGAACAAATTCTTATTTTCAATGACGGCCTAGGAACAGTGGGTTAACTGCCTTGTTCAGGGGCAGAACAACAGATTTTTACCTTGTCAGCTCAGGGATTCGATCCAGCAACCTTTCAGTTACGGGCCCAACACTCTAACCACTGGGCTACCTGCCGCCCCAATGCTAAATTGTTAATGCTAAATTGTTTGATGAAATCACTAATTCTGACATACAACCTCAGTACCAACAATTTACCTCACACCTTGTACATTGGGGTTGTCAGATTCTGCAATTTACCTCACACCTTGTACATTGGGGTTGCCAGATTCAGCCTTTGTATACGCTTTGTTGCATAAGACACTGTGGCATCATCCTGCATTTGAGCCTCTGCCAGTCTGCCTGCCTGCATGGCCGCCCGTTGCTGTGTGTCGGTCGTAATTCAGCTTCAATCCGGGCCGCCCTTCGATTTGAGAGGAGCTGAAGTGGCAGGAAATCAGCTCCTCGGCCCATTAACCCTGGTCACGCTGCAGCCAAGCTGATTTATTACACAGCAGCACACTACTGAGGGCTCAACATTAAATCAGAATACATCTATCTGGGGGAAGGAAGAAGGAAGGGAGGGAAGGCAATGTGACATGCTGGGATTTTAACCTTTATTTAAGTATTTTTCATCAAACTGTCACCTCTTTTATTGGCAGATGCTCCAGCACCATCCTCAGACAATAGCTTACATTTTTGGTGCAATGCAAATAGTCTGGGTAGCCATTTGATTAGCTGTTCAGGAGTCTTATGGCTTGGGGGTAGAAGCTGTTGAGAAGCCTTTTGGACCTAGACTTGGCGCTCCGATACCGCTTGCCAGGCCATTTTTTGACAATTTTTAGGGCCTTCCTCTGACACCGCCTGGTATAGAGTTCCTTTATGACAGGAAGCTTGGCCCAGTGATGTACTGGGCCGTACGCACTACCCTCTGTAGTGCCTTGCCGTACCAGGCAGTGATGCAGCCAGTCAGGATGCTCTCGATGTTGCAGCTGTAGAACCTTTTGAGGATCTGAGGACCCATGCCAAATCTTTTCAGTCTCTTGAGGTGGAATAGGCTTTGTCGTGCCCTCTTCACGACTGTCTTGGTGTGTTTGGACCATTCTAGTTTGTTGGTGATGTGGACACCAAGGAACTTGAAGCGCTCAACCTGCTCCACTGCAGCCTCGTCAATGAGAATGGGGGTTTGCTCGGTCCTCCTCCTTTTCCTGTAGTCAAAAATCATCTCCTTCGTTTTTTTATTATGTTGAGGGAGAGGTTGTTATCCTTGCACCACACGGCCTGGTCTCTGACCTCCTCCCGATAGGCTGTCTCATCATTGTCCATGATCAGGTCAACCATTGTTGTGTTATCTGCAAACTTAATGATGGTGTTGGAGTCGTGCCTGGCCATGCAGTCATGGGTGAACAGGGTGTACAGGAGGGGACTGAGCACACACCCCTGTGTTGAGGATCAGCGTGGCAGATGTGTTGTGTCCTACCCTTACCACCTGGGGGCGGCCCGTCAGGAACTCCAGGATCCAGTTGAAGAGGGAGGTGTTCAGTCCCAGGATCCTTAGCTTAGTGATGAGCTTTGAGGGCACTATGGTGTTGAATGCTGAGTTGTAGTCAATTAATAGCATTCTCACGTAGGTAATCCTTTTGTTCAGGTGGGAAAGGGCAGTGTGGAGTGCAGTAGGGATTGCATCATGTGTGGATCTATTTGAGAGGTATGCAAATTGGAGTGGGTCTAGGGTTTCTGGGATAATGGTGTTGATATGAGCCATGACCAGCCTTTCAAAACACTTAATGGCTACAGATGTGAATGCTACGGGTCTGTAGTCATTTAGGCAGGTTTCCTTGGTGTTCTTAGGCACAGGGACTATGGTGGTCTGCTTGAAACATGTTGGTATTACAGACTCAATCAGGGACATGTTGAAAATGTCAGTGAAGACACTTGCCAGTTGGTCAGCGCATACTCGGGGTACACGTCCTGGTAATCCGTCTGGCCCAGCGGCCTTGTGAATGTTGACCTGATTAAAGCTCTTACTCACGTCGGCTACGGAGAGTGTGATCACACAGTCGCCCGGAACAGATGCTCTCATGCATGCCTCAGTGTTACTTGCCTCGAAGCCAGCATAGAATTAATTTAGCTCATCTGGTAGGCTCGTGTCACCGGGTAGCTTGCGGCTGTGCTTCCCTTTGTAGTCTGTAATAGTTTGCAGGCCCTGCCACATCCAACGAGCGTCGGAGCCGGTGTAGTACGATTCAATCTTAGTCCTGTATTGACGCTTTGCCTGTTTGATGGTTTGTCTGAGGGCGTAGCGGGATTTCTTATAAGCGTCCGGGTTAGAGTCCCACTCCTTGAAGGCAGCAGCTCTACCCTTTAGCTCAGTGTGGATGTTGCCTGTAATCCATGGTTTCTGGTTGGGGTACGTACGTACGTACAGTCACTGTGGGGACGTCGTCATCCATGCACTTATTGATCAAGCCAGTGACTGATGTGGTGAACTCCTCAATGCCATCGGAAGAATCCCGGGAACATATTCCAGTCTGTGCAGCAAAACAGTCCTGTAGCTTAACATCTGCTTCATCTAACTACTTCTTTATTGACCGAGTCACTGGTGCTTCCTGCTTTAGTTTTTTCTTGTAAGCAGGAATCAGGAAGATGGAATTAGTGTCAGATTTGCCAAATGGAGGGTAAGGTAGAGCTTTGTATGAGTCTCTGTGTGTGGAGTAAAGTTGGTCTAGAGTGTTTTTTCCTCTGGTTGCACATTTAACATGCTGGTAGAAATTATGTAAAACTGATTTAAGTTTCCCTGCATTAAAGTCCCCGGCCACTAGGAGTGCCGCCTTTGGATGGGCGTTTTCACCTTTTCTTATTGCTTTATGCAGCTGACTGAGTGCGGTCTTAGTGCCAGCATCCGTCTGTGGTGGTAAATAAACAGCCATGAAAAATATAGTTGAAAACTCTCTCAGGAGATAGTGTGGTCTACAGCTTATAATGAGATACTCTACTTCAGAGACTTCCTTAGATTTCATGCACCAGTCGTTGTTTATAAATATACACAGCTCCTTTTTGCCGTAAGATACAATGGCAGAAACATTATGTACAAAATAAGTTACAAATAACGCGAAAAAACCCACAATTGGTTAGGCGCCCTGACAACGGCTGCCCTGACTCTCGTCGCCATCTTCACAATGTTTATTAGTAGCTTATTTAACTCTGAGTACTCCTTACCATGGCCACTCAGTTTTACCTCAGTTTACCTCAGTTTTATCATTGCGTTTTCTACCTTGGTTTACCTCTGCCCTGTGTACTGAGCTACAAACAGCTTATCTGCAGGAGGTATTTGTCTGGATAAACAGGATTGTTAATCGCCAGTGTAGCTGGTCAAACCAGAGAAAACTGAAGAAAAAAAAGATCGATTTGCCTCCCAGAATACACTCCTCTATTAATGCTAATAATGTTTCACTGTAAAGGCCTTTATCCCTGCTAGCCTAACATTTATAATATGCAGTGCTGTGCAACACAGTATTTTACACATGGGAACAACAGATCGCTGCTCTAATGAACCCATATTAGATGGTGGGAGTGTTACTATTCACTGTTATTATAGATCAGTCGGACTAAATAGCCCATTAAAGTAAATACATGGGGAACATAGAGACACTACAAGGCAAGTACGTATACAGTTTATATATGATAAAATATATAATAACAATGATGCAGTCAAGAGGTACAGATGTAGGATCTTAATTTGATCACTCTTTTGTTGCTGGGAATTTTCCTGCGAAGCTGGTAGTGTATTTGAGTTTTAAAAAAGCTTCTAAAGTTTGTAATTTCCACTGATATTTCAGACTTGATTTACCCTAATGGAAAATAAATCAACCCCTACAAAAATGTCCATTAATTATAATCCACATAATGACTCACATTTCCTGTTGCTGCAGGATTATTTTCCTGCTGTAGCAAACTGGCTCAAATTAAGATCCTACATCTGCAGCATCTCTATATTTGTTTTGTTTAACAGGGCCAGCTCGGAGAGCTTCGTTTCTGGCCTCAGACAGATCAATAGTAATAGTTAAGTGCTTAGTTATACACAACTCAATATGAATTGTTCACTGCACCACTCAATAGTAAACGACGAGGAGCTTGGCAGTGGCCAAAATCAATAGTAGAGTTCAATGCTGATTAATACCCATTAAAACTGATGAAGATGAATGCAGGGCTTTTAAGGAGCAGAGCACACTACTTTGACGACAGTTTCACTTTAGTGTTCAACAGGACTGGAGCTACAATGTGTTTTTTATGGGGGTGTGGGGGGCTCGGGGTGGGTGGATAATTGTTTTTTAGTATAATGTCTCATTAGTTAAACTAAGACAAAAATCATAGTCTCTAACTAGGATTCCATCCAATTGGCAACAGATTTTCTAAAATATTCATTTTCCCACTAGTGGTGTTTCCACCAAAGTTTTCTCGTAGATACAAATCTGTGTGATCACTTAGTGCACACAAAATGTACTTTTTCACTTAAGTTTTCATGTACCAAATAAAAATCTAAAATGTTTTTCCATCGCATTTTCAACTCTACCGATAGTTTTGTCACAAAAACTGTTGCGTTAAATACCAAATCTGCTTACTCTGGTCTTGGCCCAAGTGCTTTGCCAACAGCTCACAGATGCAGTGCAGGTAGGCTGTACGGGTAGGCTAGTCTACATGATGAGATTATTATGGATAAGAGCAAGATTATTGTTTTTAACAAACGGCAGTCAAGCATCGATCATCATGTCACCAGAATCAGACCCTCGATACTTATTGGAAAAGAGCATCAATATCACCGTGCACTTTCACCACCCTGTGAAGTTCCTCATAACTTATTTCATCTGTAGCCAAACCTTCATACCATAACCGCTAACCCCTACACACAGCGTACATTGTTGTCGAATTTCACCATAATAGCTAACGTCATAGAAAACAGCTCCTAGAACAAAATTGTTCGTAATCCCGCTACAATCACGCAGTACAGTGTACAGCAAGCAGTTTAGCAGTTACACCGGCAGCCCTAAATTAATTAAACCAAAAGCTTACCTTGACTTGGAAGAGTTCCAGTTTTGGATAGCCTTAGCCAGCTAGCTAACATAAATAGCATTCCTCTCTGTTTAAGCCGGGTGTTTGAGTAGGCTAAATAAGCTAGCCGTATTAGCTAGCTAAGTAAGTGAAAGTGGATAAAAATACAACAAAATATAACTACAGTATCTCTCTCTCTCTCTCTCTCTCTCTCTCTTTCTGCTACTTCTCCTTAATTTGTGAAGATATTAATTTGTGCAAAACTGTTCAACTATTGCCTTTCTCTCTCTTTGAGTCAACTAAACATGTTATGCACTGCACTGCACTGCACTGCAAGCTAGCTGTAGCTTATGTTTTCAGTTATAGATTAGTTCTCTGATCCTTTGATTGGGTGGACAACATGTCAGTTCATGCTGCAAGAGCTCTGATAGGTTGGAGAACATCCTCCAGAAATCATCATAATGACTTTGTAAGGGGGTGAGAGCCATGAATGTCTAAAAACCTGTTTTTGCTTTGTCATTATGGGGTATTGTGTGTAGAGTGATGAGGGAAAAAAATGTTTTAATCCATTTTAGAATAAGGCTGTAACGTAACAAAATGTGGAAATGGTCAAGGGGTCTGAATACTTTCCGAATACTGTATAACTGTATAACCTAATAAAACCTGTTCTGTAGGAATGAGGTTTGTGCAGTAAGCCAATTACATTATCACAGCATATTGGCATGGACTGACAATATTGTCCTTCTCAGACAATATTATATTTCAAAACTCGAACTTTGATAACAAAACAGATCAGTTGGTGTAGCACTTGCGAGGCACATCTGAGCATAAATTGATATACTTTGCTAATAATTAGCTGTTTTGTTTTACTGGACTGATGGTACCTGCTTCTGATGGTCATGGTACTTTCAAGACGAATGATGGCAAAATTCGTGTTGCACCGCATCTGCCTCAAGGTTAAATTCATGTTGTTCCAATGACCATAGAAAGGGAAATACTCATCGATATTAAAATAGACAAGACAAGCTGCTGATGATAATAAAAACACAGGGCTATCGATACACAAATCTCCCGGTCCGCCGGGTAAGAGTTTTTTATTTTCAGACAAATTAAATGGTTTAAAATGGGAACCCCAGAGTTAGTACAGACAGTGGCAAGTCAAAGTGAAGTACTTTTTTAAAGCAATAATATTACTTTTTGTTCAGTGTACATAATATGAAATTGTCTTTCTATTTAAATAGTCTTTAAATGTAACAACATTTTAGGTCCCACAGGCTGTCCCAACACATAATGACATGAAAGTGAATTCTGACAGTGTAAAAAGCCTTTAGTTGACTCTAAAATGTTGTATTCAATACCCATAAGTATAAAATACCTATAAGATTAACAATTCTCTCAGGGGACCTATTTACATTTTGGGGAACCCACATGGGTCACGGACTGCAGGTTTGGGAACCCCTGTCCTGCTAACCTTTCACCCTGCTTGCTTCAATGATTCTGCTCTCTGTGTATCTCCTTTAGAAAGAAAAGGTATTATGTTATGAGAACTTAAAGTAGCCCATCTGTTGAGTATAGCTAGCTTAATTTCAGACAACTGCTTCTGCTGAGGTCAGGCTCCGTTCAACGTTAGTTTCTAACGTCATCCTTCTAGCAAGCTAGTTATAGCTGGCTAATAGCCAGAGCCCTTGAGCTACCTTGCTAGCTAAACATGACCGGAATATCAGCTACTATTTACCAGTTGTTTGGGGGGTGTCATTTGACAAGGCAGGAGTCGGGGGATGTTAAAATAATTCCTACTGTCAGCGGCGTCTCTCTGCTACTTGCCACTGTAGGTCTGGGCAGAGGTAGTTTGTTTCACCTCTCGGCGTCATGGGCGGAGTTTCCCATTGGACAGAGTAATGAATGAATGTGCTGCTAACAAGGCAAATCCGGGGTACACCACATCCCTGGTTGGGTCTGGAAAGACCCATTGATAAACATCAACATTTTAGCTATCTATGTGACGTTTGACAGCGCCTAATCACTCAGTTCTGTACCTGCCTGGCTGACTGGCAGTGTGGGTTGAGAAAATGTCAGATTTTCAAGGTATTCCAGCAGCCTACTTGAACAAGCACCTCAATAGCATGCGCAGGGCTTCTGAATCAAGTGCACCTGTAACAGTGCTGCTTCCGGCCCTCCCCTAGCCCCTCCCTGGGCTCGAACCAGGGACCCTCTGCACACAATGACAACAGTCACCCTCGAAGCATCGTCACCCATCGCTCCACAAAAGCCGCGGCCCTCGCAGAGCAAGGGAAACAACTACTTCGCTAACTAGCTAGCCGTTTCACACCGGTTTCACACCTACCGCCAACAGCGCAACACAAAAAAAGGAGTGCAAGCCTTTATGCCTTTATCGTTGGCTTTTCTACAGAAATGTTTGGTGATCAACTAGAAATGCCTTGAAGATTACAATTGCCCGGATGTTGCCTACTGATCTATGTTGTATTTGCAGGGCGCTGTCCAAATTGCGGGCCCTTCTGACTGTAGGCTATGCGATTTAAAACAATCCACAGCTTTTCTTTTAAGACGCTAATGATCCTCTGTGGCCAAATCATGCTTTCTGATGTAGTAGCCTATATTTCTGTATATACCGGAGTCAGCTAATTAGGCTATATAGTTTTTAGACATACACGTCGATCCAGAGCATCCCATGCTTAATGGGTGACATGTATGGTGAGTATTTCCAGGAATTGTGTACGACAGCGTGTTCCAGTTCCCAGTAGGAGTAGGACAATGCAAAGATGATGTGTCGCACTGCATTAGGCAAATTGTGTTTTTATGTTTTTATTTTATTTTATTGAACCTTTATTTAACTAGGCAAGTCAGTTAAGAACAAATTCTACCCCGCCAAACCTGGACGACACTGGGCCAATTGTGCGCCTCCCTATGGGACTCCCGATCACTGCCGGATGTGATACAGCCTGGATGGTCACACCAGATACTGACAGGTTTAATGATCCACCCCCCTACTTTATTTTTTAAGGTCTCTGTGACCAACAGATGCATTTCCAGTCATGTGAAATCCATAGATTAGGGCCTAATTAATTTATTTCAATTGACAAATGTCCTTATATGAACTGTAACTCAGTAAAATCTTTGAAATTGTTGCATGCTGCGTTTATATTTTTGTTCAGTATATTTAGTATAGTTTTATCTAAAAATGAAATTTTTTCATGTTTCACTATAAAAAAAACGAAGAAATTCACTGAGTAGGATGGTCCTCCTCTTCCTCCTCTGAGAAGTCTCTCAGTTGTACTTTCATGTATAGTGCACTTCACAGAGAGAGTCAAAGGCTGAGTGAAGGCTGGAGTTGAAAGTTGTGGGTTTACATTATATCCCATATCTGTGATACAGGGGGAGTCCTGACACCATGAAGTGTATCAATAGTCCACTTCTCCCAGTGTAATAAAAATGTGCTGGAATTGTAAGCCTATTATTTTATTTAATGTCTGAAATGTGGTCTCTCGCCTGATATAGAAGAATGGCCCCTGACAGCAAAACTGCAAAGCATGACTGTTTCCCCCCCCCCTCTCTGCTTGACTTCCCTGGTTGAACACAGAGCATGTTATTTGACCAGTCAGCTAGAACCCCTGTGATTTAGAAAACCATTCAACCAAAGCTGTGATAATAATGGACAGGGAAGGTCCAAGAGGGGAACGCACTTCATTTTCCTGGTGAAGGAGAAAGAGAGGTTTTGTCCCCAGAGTAACAGGGAAGGTCCAAGAGGGGAACGCACTTCATTTTCCTGGTGAAGGAGAAAGAGAGGTTTTGTCCCCAGAGTAACAGGGAAGGTCCAAGAGGGGAACGCACTTCATTTTCCTGGTGAAGGAGAAAGAGAGGTTTTGTCCCCAGAGTAACAGGGAAGGTCCAAGAGGGGAACGCACTTCATTTTCCTGGTGAAGGAGAAAGAGAGGTTTTGTCCCCAGAGTAACAGGGAAGGTCCAAGAGGGGAACGCACTTCATTTTCCTGGTGAGTGCGAAGGAGAAAGAGAGGTTTTGACCCCAGAGTAACAGGGATTCCAGAGGTTAAGACGAGATTATGAGGATGTTGAAACATATCACATCAGCCGTAAGTGTCCGTATCTATCTGTCTTCTCCATGGACAAGCCACCGACCCGTCTTCTATCCTTCCCCTTCTAACACCCGTCATATCCCTCTCTCCCTCCATCTGACAGCTATCCTATTCCTGTTTCCCCCTCTCTTATCAGATCTGACTATGACCTGGAGTATGACAGCTATCCTATTCCTGTTTCCCCCTCTCTTCTCAGATCTGACTATGACCTGGAGTATGACAGCTGTCCTATTCCTGTTTCCCCCTCTCTTCTCAGATCTGACTATGACCTGGAGTATGACAGCTATCCAGATGACCTCTACAACAGGTAGGCAGCTATACTGTACCTGCTCTCACCTACAGATCACCTATACTGTACCTGCTCTCACCTACAGATCACCTATACTGTACCTGCTCTCACCTACAGATCACCTATACTGTACCTGCTCTCACCTACAGATCACCTATACTGTACCTGCTCTCACCTTCAGATCACCTATACTGTACCTGCTCTCACCTTCAGATCACCTATACTGTACCTGTTCTCACCTTCAGATCACCTATACTGTACCTGTTCTCACCTTCAGATCACCTATAGTATATTGTAAGAGATTCTTGTTCTTTGCTCATGTGTTGTTTCCACGTCATTTCAACCCCTAAAAAAAATCAATGTGATGACGTTGAATCAACATGGAAAACTGATTGGATTGGCAAAAAGTCATCAACTTAAGGGCATTTTTACAGTAGTAGTTGACAATTAAACCAAATGTAAATCAAAACTAGATGTTAAATGGACGTCTATGCCCAGTGGGTGTGTTCTCTTGTGCTGCAAATCCCCTTCTGAAATTGAATGCAATTCTCTAGTCTTCTGTCTCTTCGTCTTCGATTGCATGTGCCTCATGGACAGGCTTATCTCTGACTCCTGATTCGTTTAAGAGGAGGAGTATGGCTGCTTGTGAAAGTCACGCCTCTTTGATTTGATACCAGAGAATATACTGTACCACCCTAGTGTTAACTCTTCTTAAATCCCCTTGCCTGGTACAGCCCAAATGGCTACACAGCACAACATACACTTGCTTTGCTTCAGTAACTCTGTCTGTCTATATTCTTCCACAAGTGATAATAGTGTGACTATGGTGAAGGGCCTTAGGGAGGGAAATGCTGTAGAGTTCTGACGGGAGTCTCAAAGTGAGCCACTTCAATAGCCTAATTAGCCAGGCTTTGATTGGCTTCAAGGAGTGGGTCCTCTGTGACTGGTGCTGATGAATGGAGCTGCAGAGAGGAGAGATAAGGGAAGTGTACAGAAACTGCAGGGGGGGAGGGGGGCGTTTGAGCAGGGAACTAGGGACACTGAGAAAGCGTCTATATCAAAGGGATGCAGATGCTTTGTTTGGAGGGAGAGCATAGATAGGGGTTTATAAAATATGATATAATGTCCATATACTGTATATCTGTGTGTGTAGATGTATTGAATGCAAGCAATTGTGAACTTGGGTGTGAAATGGATAGGTACCTGACCGGTGAGACTATGGCCCTGAAAGATTTAACAAAGATAAACCAACATTTTGTATTTCTAGCTCGGACCTTAAAATGGCTAGACGTTGATACACGAAAGACTCTGGTAAGAGTGCTAATCCAGTGTGACTTTGATTATGCTTGCACATCATGGTTCACCGTCAGCCCCAAACATCTAAAGAAGAACACATACAGAAAAACCACATAAATTTCACGTGTGCCAACCATCACTTCACATGTTTTCAAATGTGCAATTCCATGTGTTATCACTGTTCAGATAAAATATGACCCCACCTGGACAGAGAAGAGCTTGGACTGGGCTTAGTGGGATATGTCCTCCTGTAGGGGTGGGAGGACCTAGAGACCAGAGGTAACAGAACAGAGTACTCTGGTTGGGGTGTAGGGTTAGAGTATAGCCTGAAGATAGGGAGGGGCAGTTCCTCTTGCTGCTACGTAGGCAAGCACCATGGTCTTGTAGTGGATGTTATCTTTGACTGGAAGCCAGTGGAGTGTGCGGAGGAGCGGGGTGACATGAGAGAACTTGGGAAGGTTGAACACTAGGTCGGCTGAGTTGCAGGGGTTTGATGGATAAGTTGGTTATGGATAAGTTGCAGGGGTTTGATGGATAAGTTGGTTATGGACAAGTTGCAGGGGTTTGATGGATAAGTTGGTTATGGATAAGTTGCAGGGGTTTGATGGATAAGTTGGTTATGGACAAGTTGCAGGGGTTTGATGGATAAGTTGGTTATGGATAGGTTGCAGGGGTTTGATGGTATAAGTCACTGCTTTGATGTTTGCAGAGAACGAAAGAGTGTTGTCCAGGGTCACGCCAAGGTTCTTTGCACTCTGGGAGGGTGACACCGTGGAGTTGTCAACCATGATGGAGAGGTCTTGGAGCTGGCAGACCTTCCCCGGGAGGAAGAGCAGCTTCGTCTTGTCGATGTTGATCTTGAGGTGGTGGGCTGACATCCAAGCTGAGATATCTGCCAGGCATGCATAGATGCGTATGGAAAGAGAAAAGTAGTTGAGTGTCATCCGCATAGCAATGATAGGAAAGACCATATGAGCATATGACAGAGCCGAGTGACTTGTTTAATAGAGAGAAGAGGAGAGGGCCTAGAACGGAGCCCTGGGGGACACCAGTAGTGAGAGTACATGGTCTAGACACAGATCCTCTCCACGTCACCTGGTTGGAGCATCCTGCCAGGTAGGATGCAATCCAAGAGTGTGCAGAGCCTGAGAAGCCCAGCCCTGAGATGGTGGAGAGGAAGAGGTTGATAGGAGTAGTATTGTGGGTGCCCATCCAGCGCTTTAACATCCATGGGAATGGAGAGGGGCTGAGTGGGAAGGTCCAGCTCTGACACCAGGGTATCGTCCATGAAACTCTCATCAGCCCCAGAGTCAATGAGTACCCGGAGAGATTTTGACCGGTCGCCCCACAGTAGGATGGCATGGAAAGGGGTACGAGGAAGGGGAGAGGGAAAATTCTCTGTATGGCCCACCAGAGTACTCATACCTACAGATGAGCCTGGTCTTTTAATGGACAGGTAGACACGTAATGACAAGTAGTCCTGCAATACAGACAACTCTCGGCTGGAGACAACCTAGCTCTGCCGAGTTGCATCGGCTCTGGAAGAGGCAAGTCGGCAGACCCTGGAGACTCTTGGGCTCAGGGTCGGGGCAGACAGGCTCAGGGACGGCAGACAGGCTCAGGGTCAGGGCAGACAGGCTCAGGGTCAGGGCAGACAGGCTCAGGGTCAGGGCAGACAGAGGTGGTCAAAACTGGAAGAACTAGAAAACAAGGGCTAGAGAGAACAGGAGTATGGGAAGAACATGCTGGTAGGCGACTGGCAACAGACAAACAGAAAATACAGGTATAAATGCACAGGGGATAATGGGGAAGATGGGCGACACCTGGAGACAAGCACAAGACAGGTGAAACAGATCAGGGTGAGACAGTACATTATTGGTCTACTGTGGACTGTATTATTATGCGTACTGGATGGACTGGTTACCTTATGCTACGCTCCAAACTGTCTATCCAGGAGTCTGGGAGAGAACGTATAGCCAGCCCTAGGCGATGCTGTTGGTTCGCTGATTGTCAGGGCTGCTTAAAGTTAGCCTACAATTAGTGAATTTGTTTTGGATTTTCAATAGCCTAGTAATAGGGCATTTTTATATTTTCATAATTAACTGGGTGACACATTACCTTTAGCTATACAGAATATCTCACCACCATGCGTTTCCATCTCCTTCTCACTCTCCTTTAGGCATATTTATTTCTTGAGCACGCAGACGGGCCGTCAACAGTTCAGTTAAATAGGTTTTGTTGTTACAATCAATGTTAAGGAACAGATTTCACTTGGCTTCCCCAAATTAAGCACTGGGTAGCTCCAGGAGCAAGGTCTGAGAGTTTGGGCGGGATATAAAGTGCCAGGGTAGCGAGAGCATGCTCCTCAAACAGTGGTTTTGATGCATGGAGTGAAACAAGTGTTATTATATTTATTTCTCATCTGCTTATAGCACATGCTCCGCTATAAAACCGAAGTAGCCTACAAAACGGACCGGTTGGAAAGCAAGCGGCTTCCATTCGCTGTTCCAGTGCACATGGATTACGTATTTTGGATTATGGGCCATTCTAAATCTAAACTAATTTAACATATTAGTAAAGAAGAGATATAATTGAGAATAGTCTGATGGGTGAAGATATGAACACTTGATGAGAGAACTGCTGTGCAGCCTAAGGTGAGGAACTAACTTTCTGTTACTTTCTCAAATGATCAATAGTCTATAGTCGCACCATGCAGCCCACAAATGTCATTCTAAAGTTTGTATCATTAACAACTAAAGTAGCCAAATAAGTATAAATCGAGCATATAGGACCTGTTTCAAATGATCCGTTTTAGCTCAACACCTGAGTGCCTTAGACCCGAGTGGCGCAGCGGTCTAAGGCAGTGTATGTGTGGAGGCCTAGACATACTAAACGTGTTAATGTTAATTCAACGTAAATTGCTGTGAGACCGGCAGCCTTTTACATGACAATAACCAGCTGACAGAGTTTCATGATACTCCAGACATTTTTTATTCAGAGAGGACGCAGGAATGGGAGAAGATTATCAGTTAACCTACTGTAACAGATAAGGTGACAATTCCACAACATATACCCAATACACACAAATCTAAGTAAGGAATGAATTAAGACTATATACATACTATATAGACATACTGTATATGGACGTGCGATGTCAGAGCGCATGGACTAAGATACAGTAGAATAGTATAGAATACAGTATATACATATGAGATGAGTAATGCAAGATATGTAAACATTATTAAAGTGACTGGTGTTCAGTTTCATAAAGTGGCCATTGATTTCTAGTCTATACCTATAGGCAGCAGCCTAAGTATCTATGTAAAAAATAGGGACCACAATGGAAATAAGTATCCGACTTTATTGTGCAATCCTAGTCATGTTTGAAACAAATCTACAATGCCTTTGGAAAGTATTCAGACCCCTTGACTTTTTTCACATTTTGTTCCTTTACAGCCTTATTCTAAAATTGATTAAAACCATTTTGTTATCATCAATATAAACACATTACCCCACAATGATAAAGCAAAAACAGGTTTTTAGAAATTTGTGCTAGTTTATATATATATATATATAAAACAACTGAAATATCACCGTTACATAAGTATTCAGACCCTTTAATCATAATTTGTTGAAGCCCCTTTGGCAGCGATTACAGCATCAAGTCTTCTTGGATATGACGCTACAAGCTTGGCACACCTGTATTTGGGGAGTTTCTCCCATTCTTCTCTGTAGATCCTCTCAAGATCTGTTAGGTTGGATGGGGAGCGTCGCTGCACAGCTATTTCAAGTCTCTCCAGAGATGTTCGATCAGGTTCAAGTCTTGGCTCTGGCTGGGCCACTCAAGGACATTGAGACTTGTCCCGAAGCCACTCCTGCGCTGTCTTGGCTGTGTGCTTAGGGTCATTGCCTTGTTGGAAGGTGAACCTTTGTCCCAGTCTAAGTGGTCCTAAGTGCTCTGGAGCAGGTTTTCATCACGGATCTCTCTGTACTTTGCTCCGTTCATCTTTCCCTCGATCCTGACTAGTCTGCCAGGCCCTGCCCCTGAAAAACATCCCCACAGCATGATGCTGCCACCACCATGCTTCACCGTAGGGATGATGCCAGGTTTCCTCCAGACGTGACGCTTGGCATTCAGGCCAAAGAGTTTGTCAGACCAGAGAATCTTGTTTCTCATGGTCTGAGAGTCTTTAGGTGCCTTTTGGCAAACTCTAAGCTGGCTGTCATGTGCCTTTTATTGAGGAATGGCTTCTGTCTGGCAACTCTACCATAAAGGCCTGATTAGTGGAGTGCTGCAGAGATGGTTATCCTTCTGGAAGTTTCTACCATCTCCACAGAGGAACTCTAGAACTCTGTCAGAGTGACCATTGGGTTTTTGGTCACCTCCCTGACCATTTAAGAATGATGGAAGCCACTGTGTTCTTGGGGACCTTCAATGCTGCAGACATTTTTTTTTGGTGCGCTTCCCCAGATCTGTGCCTCGACACAATCTACAGACAATTCCTTTCGACCTCATGGCTTGGTTTTTGATCTGAAATGCACTGTCAACTGTGGGACCTTTATATAGACAGGTGTGTGCCTTTCCAAATCATGACCAACCATACCACAGGTGGACTCCAATCAAGTTGTAGAAACATTTCAAGGATGATCAATGGTGACTTGCTAATCCAAGATGGCGTAACAGTGCGGACGTATTTTTTTTGTCCCGTGTAAATAGTCTGTATTTAGTTTTCTAATTCTATCCATATACTTTTCCTGCAACCCGCCAATGTGGAATGGATCTGCTATTTTCTTTAATTCTTTATTTCTTTATCATTTAACTGAACCGCCGACTGAAGCTAGCCTGCTACTAGCTTGCTAACTAGCTACTAGCCATTGCTAGCCACTGCTTGCGGTCCTCACCACTGCTCTGCCTGCATCAGCCAGCTTTAGTTCGGACAATATCGGCCAGTCTGCACAGCGCGCTACCAATCCTGCGCACATCGTATTGCTAGCTAGCTGCAACCGAGTGGCTGATGTTGTTTGGCTAACACTACTGTCCAAAAGCTAGCCCCGAGCTAGGCCCATCTCCCGGCTAGCCGACATGTACTAGCTAATTTCCCGGTCTACAGTACCTTTGTCAACCGGCCTTGGACCTTCTACTGTCAACACGGAACCTCCGCCGAGCCATCACGACTGGTCTGCCGACATAATCATCCGACGTGGTCTCAACAGGCTTTTCCCTCTGCAAGACCCATCTGCTAGCCCAGGCCCCCTAGCATTCTGAACGCTGTGCCTCCCGCTCGCCTAGTGCAGTGTCCACTGAACTGCTCCCTGGCTTTGCTGCTCATCGGACCTTATGATCACTCGGCTACATAGCTGTTGCCTGCTGGACTGTTCCATAACACGGTACCTCATTCTGTTTATCTGTTAAGCCTCAGTTTCGAACCTCAGGTGTGTGGCACAACTTTTTCTAAAAAATGTTCTCAGTCTATTCATCGCCTTTTACCCGTTGTTGTCTTAACTCTCTTGATTAACTGTGTTTGTTTTATGCCTCTCCCTTATTTCAATATGCCTTGTCTGTTGCTGTTTAGGTTATTCCTTATCGTTCTATTCCACTGTAGCGTCCCCAGTCCTGATCAACATGCCTCAGATAGCTCCTTTGTCCCCCCACACACATGCGGAGACGTCACCTGGCTTAACTGGTGTCTCCAGAGAGGCAACCTCTCTCATCATTACCCAACACCTAGGTTTACCTCCACTGAATTCTCATCCTACCATATCCCTGTCTGTACATTATGCCATCAATCTATTCTATCGCGCCCAGAAATCTGCTCCTTTTATTCTCTTGGCCAAGTCCCCCCTTCACCCAAATCCAGATAGCTGATGTTCTGAAAGAGCTGCAAAATCTGGACCCCTACAAATCTGCTGGGCTAGACAATCTGGACCCTTTCGTTCTAAAATTATCAGCCAAAGTTGTTGCAACACCTATCACTAGCCTGTTCAACCTCTCTTTTGTATAATCTCAGATCCCTAGAGATTGGAAAGCTGCCGCGGTCATCGCCCTCTTCAAAGGGGGAGACACTCTAGACCCAAACTGTTACAGACATATATCCATCCTGCCCTGCCTTTCTAAAGTCTTTGAAAGCCAAGTTAATAAAACAGATCACTGACCACTTCGAATCCCACTGTACCTTCACCGCTATGCAATCTGGTTTCTCAAATGACTGCCTTGCCTGGTTCTCCAACTACTTCTCAGATAGAGTTCAGTGTGCCAAATCAGAGGGCCTGTTGTCCGGACCTCTGGCAGTCTCTATGGGGGTGACACTTGGTTCAATTCTTGGGCCGACTCTATTCTCTATATATATCAACAATGTTGCTCTCGCTGCTGGTGACTCTCTGATCCATCTCTACGCAGATGACACCATTCTGTATTTATTTGGACACTGTGTTAACTAACCTCCAAACAATTTTCAATGCCATACAACACTCCTTCTGTGGCCTCCAACTGCTCTTAAATTCTAGTAAAACTAAATGCATGCTTTTCAATAGAACGTTGCCCGCACCCGCCCACGGGACTATCATCACTACTCTCGACGGGTCTGACTTAGAATACGTGGACACCTACGTAGGCATCTGGTTAGACTGTAAACTCTCCTTCCAGACTCACATTAAGCATCTCCAATCCAAAATTAAATCTAGAATCTAGAAAACGTACCATCCTACCGATCCTTGACTTCGGCGATGTCATTTACAAAATAGCCTCCAACACTCTACTCAGCAAATTGGATGTAGTCTATCACAGTGCCATCTGTTTTGTTATCAAAGCCCCATATACTACCCACCACTGCGACCTGTATTCTCTTGTTGGCTGGCCCTCACTACATATTCGTCGCCAAACCCACTGGCTCCAGGTCATCTATAAGTCTTTGCTAGGTAACTGGTCACCATAGCAACACCCACCCGTAGCATGCGCTCCAGCAGGTATATTTCACTGGTCATCCCCAAAGCCAACACCTCCTTTGGCCGCCATTCCTTCCAGTTCTCTGCTGCCAATGACTGGAACGAATTGCAAAAATAATTGAAGCAGGAGACTACCATCTCCCTCAATAATTTTAAGCATAAGCAGCTTTCCGATCACTGCACCTGTACACAGCCCTTCTGTAAATAGCCCACCCTACTACCTCATCCCCATATTTATTATTTTAGCTCATTTGCACTCCAGTATCTCTATTTTTCACATCATTATCTACACATCTATCACTCCAGTGTTAATGCTAAATTGTAACTATTTCACCACTATGGTCTATTTATTGCCCTACCTTCCTAATCTAATCATTTGCACACTCTGTATATAGATTTTCTATTGTGTTATTGACTGTACGTTTGTTTATCCCATGTGTAACTCTGTGTTGTTGTTTTTGTCGTACTGCTTTGCTTTGTCTTGGCCAGGTCGCAGTTGTAAATGAGAATTTGTTCTCAACTGACCTACCTGGTTAAATAAAGGTAACAAAAAAATAAAAAAATAATATAGAAACATGATGCATCTTAGCTCATTCTTGAGTGTCATAGCAAAGGGTCTGAATACTTATGTAAATAAGGTATTTCTGTTTTAAATTTTTAAAATATTTTAAAACATTTCCCCAAAACTGTTTCTGCTTTGTCATTATGGGGTATTGTGTGTAGATTGCTGAGTATTTTTTTATTTTTTTTATCCATTTTAGAATAAGGCTGTAACGTAACAAAATGTGAAAAACATCAAAAGGTCTGAATACTTTCCGAAGGCAGTGTATTTAGGCTACTATGTATATACAGTGGGTCCAAAACTATTGACACCCTAGATAAACAATGGCTGTATAAAATAAATAATTCAAAAATACAGAGCTATATTGACCGCTTCAAAAAAATTCTAAAACAATTGCTCAGAGAAATATACTTTGTTTAACAAGTAATAATTTTTCTCAAAAAGTCAACCTCTCAGAGGTGAGGGACCTTGGAGCAATGCAGACCTGTCAGAGATGGGGGACCTTGGAGCAATGCAGACCTGTCAGAGATGGGGGACCTTGGTGCAATGCAGACCTGTCAGAGATGGGGGACCTTGGGGCAATGCAGACCTGTCAGAGATGAGGGACCTTGGAGCAATGCAGACCTGTCAGAGATGGGGGACCTTGGGGCAATGCAGACCTGTCAGAGATGGGGGACCTTGGTGCAATGCAGACCTGTCAGAGATGGGGGACCTTGGAGCAATGCAGACCTGTCAGAGATGGGGGACCTTGGGGCAATGCAGACCTGTCAGAGATGGGGGACCTTGGAGCAATGCAGACCTGTCAGAGATGAGGGACCTTGGAGCAATGCAGACCTGTCAGAGATGGGGGACCTTGGAGCAATGCAGACCTGTCAGAGATGGGGGACCTTGGGGCAATGCAGACCTGTCAGAGATGGGGGACCTTGTAGCAATGCAGACCTGTCAGAGATGGGGGACCTTGGGGCAATGCAGACCTGTCAGAGATGGGGGACCTTGGGGCAATGCAGACCTGTCAGAGATGGGGGACCTTGGGTCAATGCAGACCTGTCAGAGATGGGGGACCTTGGGGCAATGCAGACCTGTCAGAGATGGGGGACCTTGGGGCTATTTTCTTCTCATTATCCCATTGCACCGTTTAAATGGCCCTTGATGTGTCCTTGCTTATTCACAGCTACAGTAGCAAGACTCATTGACAGGGTTTTCCCTGTGGATTACTGAAGGTGACACAGCTCTTATTTCTGTACACTGAAAACTCAACCATTTCAAAGATAGAGAATATGACCTGGCTGATATAATGGTATCCCTAGAAGTATTGAAATAAGGGACCATGTTTCTACGGGTATTTCCATCAACCAGGTGTGTGTGTGTGTAGAAAAAGGATTGTTACCCCTGAACCTAAAACACCATTCATGATCGTTGTGTTCCCTCGTCAGTTTATAGTAGCTGCCACTCCTCCAACAGCATATCGGGCTCAGCTAACAGATGATATGATGATGTAGTGCTTTCCCGAGGGCTGCGGGTAGTGGTGCAGCATGGTTTCTGCACTGAAACTATCTATTGACCCGTACTGTACCCACACGACCCGCCTGGGATGTCCACCGCTGGTGGTGATTTCATAGTCTCCCTGCATAGCTGACTGGACGCCTGGCTACCCGCCCCGCCGATCCGGAGAAATAACACAGCTCAGGCCGGCGGTGGAGCGCTGTGAAGCAAGGGGGAACCATCACAGCCATGGAGGGAGAAGGGCTGATAGGACGAGGAGGATGACAGCATAAAAACCAGGTCCTTGCCAGCCAGCTCAGGCATTGCTGATAAGCGATCCTGTTCAGTCCACTATAACCTCTCTCTTCTGTCTCTCTCTCATCCCTTTCGCTTCCTTTACTGCCCCTCACACGGCCATCGCAACACGAGGCAAGTTAAGAAGGATCCTTACTTCATCCTACACTGGCATAGGATTAAGGTGGTTATACAATGAGTGTACAAAATATTAATGCTCTTTCAATGACAGTCTGACCAGGTGAATCCAGGAGAAAGCTATGATCGGTTATTGATGTCACTTGTTAAATCCACTCCAATCAGTGTAGATGTGTAGATGGGGAGGAGACAGGTTAAATAAGGATTTTTAAGCCTTGAGACAATTGAGACATGGATTGTGTATGTGTGCCATTCAGAGGGTGAATGGGCAAGACAAAATATTTAAGTGCCTTTGAACGGGGTATTGTAGTAGGTGCCATGTGCACCGGTTTGTGTCAAGAACTGCAACGTTGCTGTGTGTTTCACGCTCAACAGTTTCGGTGTATCAAGAATGATTCACCAACCAAAGGACATCCAGCCAACTTGATACAACTGTGGGAAGCATTGGAGTCAACGTGGGCCAGCATCCCTGCAGAACGCTTTAGACACCTTGTAGAGTCCAAGCCCTGACGAACTGAGGCTGTTCTGATGGTAAAAGGGGGTGTAACTCAATATTAGGAAGGTGTTCCTAATGTTTTGTCCACTCAGTCTATATGTCCTTTTACGAACGACCAACATCTGATTTACGGTGCATCCAATAAGAACTTGGGTAATTTTGTCAAACAAGCATTACCCTTTTTCTGAGTCCCAGGCATCATTTTATAGGAATGTCTTTGTATATCTTAGTATAGAGTAGTAAAAAACTGTGTTCCGCCTAAACCCACTTTGCACGGTAGTATGAATGTTCTCCCTGATGTTTTCTCCTTGAGCTGAGCATATCAACAGTGTGTGAAAAACATTTATTGGTACTTATCTGCTCTGCTGCGGATTAAAAGCTTACAAAGGTACAGTACTCTCAAAGTAACACTTTCTCTCTCTCCTTCATGGACTTTCCTTTGTTGCCAGAGATTACATCTACAGTACAGTAGGTATTCATATTCAGTTCTCAGTGAAGACAAATATATACCTTCAGTTCTTTTTCACTACCCTAAAGTATCCTAAAGACTCATACACAATTGTGTATTATGTAGTACAAGGGTGTTCTTTTTAATTCATAAACAGTTCATGTAGAACAACAGATACAGTGCATAAGTAAAGTATTTTTCCACAATTTGTTATGTTGAAGCCTTTTTCTAAAATGAATTAAGTACAACATTTTCCTCATCAATCTACACACAATATATGGGATATTGTGTGTAGATTGATGAGGGAAATGTTGTATTTAACCTGCTTCAGAGCGCTCAGGACCTCAGACTGGGGCGAAGGTTCACCTTCCAACACGACAACGACCCTAAGCACACAGCCAAGACAATGCAGGAGTGCCTTCGGGACAAGTCTCAAAGTCCCGAAGGCAACCCGGACTTGAACCCAATCCAACATCTCTGGAGAGACCTGGAAATAGCTGTGCAACAATGTTCCCCAACCAACCTGACAGAGCTTGAGAGAATCTGCAGAAAAGAATGGGAGAAACTCCCCAAATATAGGTGTGCCAAGCTTGTAGCGTCATACCCAAGAAGACTCAAGGCTGTAATCACTGCCAAAGGTGCTTCAACAAAGTACTTAGTAAAAAGGTCTGAATACTTATGCAAATGGTATATTTTTTTTATACATTTGCAAACATTTCTAAAAACCTGTTTTTGCTTTGTCGTTATGGGGTATTGTGTCATTATGGGGTATTGTGTCATTATGGGGTATTGTGTCATTATGGGGTGTTGTGTCATTATGGGGTATTGTGTCATTATGGGGTATTGTATCATTATGGGGTATTATGTCATTATGGGGTATTGATGTCATTATGGGGTATTGTGTCATTATGGGGTATTGTGTCATTATGGGGTATTGTGTCATTATGGGGTATTGTGTCATTATGGGGTATTGTATCATTATGGGGTATTATGTCATTATGGAGTATTGTGTCATTATGGGGTATTGTGTCATTATGGGGTATTGTGTCATTATGGGGTATTGTATCATTATGGGGTATTGTGTCATTATGGGGTATTGTGTCATTATGGGGTATTGTGTCATTATGGGGTATTGTGTCATTATGGTGTATTGTGTCATTATGGGGTATTATGTCATTATGGGGTATTGTGTCATTATGGGGTATTGTGTGTAGATTGATGAGGGGAAAAAACGATTTAATCCCTTTTAGAATAAGGCTGTAACGTAACAAAATGTGGAAAAGGTCAAGGGGTCTGAATACTTTCTGAATGCACTGAATTTCCTTTTCAAATCAAATAGGAGGTTAGTATGGTTATCAGGAACCTTCACACATAGGCCTACCTGTTCACTTCCTTGTGATCGCTCATCTCTGAGGAGAGCTTTTGATCCCCTTGATTGGCAGGAGAAAAGTGGTGATAGTTTTGGTAGATGGAGGGCAGGGTCAGCCTTCAGAGTGATGGGAGGAGGTTGGGGGGAGAAGAGGGGCTGTGCTGGGGAGATGAGTAGGGTATGGGCGAAAAACCACAGACCGAGAATCATCTCTGTCAAACTACACAGTCTTATCTCAGAGATGACCTTAAACAGAAAGCCTCCCTCTATCTTCTCCGGGGATGGCACACATACACACGCCAGGACACACAGTCACACACAGCTGCAGTGATCGTGCCGGTATCAGAAGAGATGCCTGCACTTAGAGAGATGAATGGGCTGGTTAACCTTAAAGGCTCTGAGAGAAAGAGGGAGAGCGAGAAAGAGAGAGATAGAGAGAGAGGGGGAACGACATGCTACCTCTGAACCCAGCCCAGTGGAAATCAAAGCACCCCAGAGCTCTTTGGTGCACCAGGTTAATTAATTACATCAATATATCACTGTGATTATACATATACATGTACATATACTCAATATGTAATGGCACCAAATGGCTTATGAATATTATAAACCAGTCCACTATTTAATTTGATTGGCATGAATAACCTTTAACTGAAAATGCGTCTGGAGGCAGGTGTTTTCAGTGCTGCCAGCCTGCCAGGGTGATTGAGTCTCCTCCTGCAGTGGACAGTATATGGAACGTCTACGGTCAACTCGCTTTTGGGAATTTAGGGAAGGCTGCTCTGACACATTAACAGATTATGTGTTTATGAGACTTATAGCTGCCATTGCTCAGGACCCTAGGACCATAAGTAAGGTTTTGTTTACTTGCAAATATTATAAAGTACTTACTGTATAATTACTTATTATGTCATGTTGTTTCCCCACAGGGTGTTTGACTACCAGCGTGTCCCAGCCTCCATGATGCCAGTCCCAGTGGCCCCCAGCCCTATAAAACGCTCCCGTGGCCCCTCTTCATCCACCGGCCTGCACCGCTCCAGAGACAGACCACAGGGCAAGAGGAGCGCCCAGCGCACCGGCACTTCCAGCACCAGGGCTAAGTGTAAGGGAGCCCACACACTGTAACACACACACTCACTCACAACACACTCTTTACAACAGACACACCCATAAAGGGGAATGTCATCTGGGCATGTGCACTTAGCGTTTTATCTTGAATGTGTGTGTGTCTGTGTATATTGGCTTCTTTGCACTGACTATGTGTGTTTTGATGTGTGTGCCTGTGAATCCACTTGGGAGTGTGTGTATATCGAATGCCTGAGTGTTCCTCCTAGTGTAAAGCCATGTCTGCATGGGAAACGGCCGCGCTGGGAGCCCCAGGGTACAGTCAGAAGCACCAGATGGTTTCTTCATTAAAAGCCTTTCAACTGCAGGGCCCCCTCTCCTCTCCTTCCACTACCCAGCCTATCAACATGCTGCAATTATACCAAGTTAATAGTGCATAACAAATAAGAAATGTTTATACTAGTTTATTACAAGCCTTAATAGTTTTTACTGCCAGCCCATCATAGCGAAATTAGATTGCCTTTGTAGCTGCAGAGGTCGAACAGAGTTTCAGGGTTGTTTTCTCAGAGCTGGGGTTGTGATATGAATGTCCCATTAAAGACCATAGGTTAGTGGAGAGGAGATGTTAAGGCCCTGGGAGTGAGTGATGGGAAGACAAAGTGAGTATGTGAGAACAGGCTTCAACTATGCACTATTACAGCCCTCTCTAGGCCAAATCCTATTTTAACTTTCGTGCAAATCATACATCAATGTTAATGTGAGATTTATATGACATTTCCCTCTCAAAAGAGGATTATTTCTTCAATCTAAATTTCTCTCTCTCCCTTTCTCCCTCCATCTCTCTCTCCCTCTTTCTCGCCCTCTCTCTTTCCACAGTGAATATGGCAGAGCTGTTGGCCATAAAGAGGGAGCTGACTCTGATCAAGGTGCAGATTGAAGGACTGCTGGACAGTGTGGAAAAGATGGACAGACGGAGAAAGGACCAATCAGGTAGAAGGGTTGGATCCTGGACTGGAGAGTTTCTTCTATGTCGTCTTTGGTATTTTAATTAGGATCCCCATTAGCTGTTGCGAAACCAGCAGCTACTGTTTCCTGGGTTCCACGCAAAACATGAAACATGACATAATACAGAACATTGATAGACAAGAACAGCTCAAGGACAGAACTACATACAGAATTTCCCCCGCTAACATCACATTGTTTTGTAATCTTCTTCGGAGTCTATGATGATGAGATGAGAGATAACAAGTGGAGGGGGAAAATGACTATTTATTGATTAAAGTAAAGAACATCTACACAACATGTATGTGGACAACGGCTCTTCGGACATCTCATTCCAGAACCATGGGCATTAATATGGAGCTGGTCCCCCCTCTGCTGCTGTAACAGCCTCCACTCTCCTGGGAAGGCTTTCCACTAGATGTTGGAACATTGCTGCAGGGACTTGCTTCCATTCAGCCACAAGAGCATTAGTGAGGTGTTCTGTGCAAGTCAAGTTCTTCCACACCGATCTCAACAAACCATTTCTGTATGGACCTCGCTTTGTCATGCTGAAACAGGAACGGGCCTTCTCTAAACTTTTGCCACAAAGTTGGAAGCACAGAATCATCTAGAATGTCATTGTATGCTGTAGTGTTAAGATTTAGGTATCGTTCAGTTGGTATCCGCCAAAACCAGATTTGTTCCTTCGGACTGCCAGATGGTGAAGCGTGATTCATCACTCCAGACAACGTGTTTCCACTGCTCCAGAATACAATGGCGGCGAGCTTTTCACCACTCGAGCCGACACTTGGCATTGCGCATGGTGATCTTAGGCTTATGTGCGGCTATTCGGCCATGGAAACCCATTTCATTTTATTTTTTTTTTATTTTTATTTTTTTTCACCTTTATTTAACCAGGTAGGTCAGTTGAGAACAAGTTCTCATTTGCAACTGCGACCTGGCCAAGACAAAGCAAAGCAGTGCGACAAATAACAACACAGAGTTACACATTAAACAAACAGACAAAAACACAATAGAAAAATCTATATACAGAGTGCAAAATGTAGTGCAAAAATGCAGTAAGGTTAGGAGGTAGAACAATAAATAAGACTATAGTGGTGAAATAAATTACAGAATTATCATCATTAACACAGGAATGAAGGATGTGCAAATTATGATGTGCAAATAGAGATACTGGAGTGCAAGATTAGTGAAAATAAACAAAAATAAATATGGGGATGAGGTAGTAGTGTGGGCTATTTACAGAAGGGCTATATACAGGTGCAGTGATCGATAAGCAGCTTTGACAACTGATGCTTAAAGTTATTGAGGGAGATAGGAACCTCTAGCTTCAATGATTTTTGCAATTCGTTCCAGTCATTGGCAGCAGCGAACTGTAAGGAATGGCGACCAAAGGAGGTGTTGGCTTTGGGGATGACCAGTGAAATATACCTGCTGGAGCGCATGCTACGGGTGGGTGTTGCTATAGTGATCAGTGAGCTGAGATAGGGCGGGGATTTACCTAATAAAGACTTATAGATGACCTGGAACCAGTGGGTTTGGCGACGAATATATAATGAAGGCCAGCCAACGAGAGCATACAGGTCGCAGTGGTGGGTAGTGTATGGGGCTTTGGTGACAAAACGGATGGCACTGTGATAGACTACATCCAATTTGCTAAGTAGAGTGTAGAGAGTAGAGTGTTCATGAAGCTTTTACGAACAGTTCTTGTGCTGACGTTGCTTCCAAAGGCGGTTTGGAACTCAGTAGTGAGTGTTGCAACCGAGGACAGACGATTTTTACACGATACGTGCTTCAGCACTCGGCAGTCCCATTCTGTGAGCTTGTGTGGCTTACCACTTTGCGGCCGTTGTTGCTCCTAGATGTTTCCACTTCACAATTACAGCACTTACAGTTGACCGGGGCAGCTCTAGCAGGGCAGAAATCTGACAAACTGACTTGTTGGAAAGGTGACATCCTTGAAAGTCACTGAGCTCTTCAGTACGGGCCATTCTAATACCAATGTTTGTCTATGGAGATTGCATGGATGTGGGCTCAATTTTATACACCTGTCAGCAACGGGTGTGGCTAAAATAGCCGAATCCACTCATTTGAAGGGGTGTCCACATACTTTTGGCCATGTAGTGCATTTGTCATCAAATTATTGTTGGCCCATTTTGACTATTATCTATTATCATTTGGAGTATCTTGCATCAGTGACCACTGCATTAACAGAAAATAAAAAAAATGGGCAATGCCTTAATGGAAGGTAACTGTCAGCAGGTTTTGTTGTGGACAGGACAGGGACGTTGGCTACCATTCACAAAGAAAGAAGTTCAAAAACACACTTAAAGCAATATTCTAAGGACAATATTCCATTGAGAGGTAGACTGAAAACAGAACATGCTCAACAATTGTGAAAAGAACTGTGTGCTGGTCTCTGGTCTAGATTCTCCTCCGACTGGGGAGGGCAGTGTTTCGGACTCAGTGAGCAGTCTGGACGACTCCCCTGTCAGCCTTCACCACAGACAGAGAGAGAGCCCAGAGCCAGGGGAGGCCAGTGATGATGACCACCACCAACCCCACCACAGGGTAAACATTAAGCTCTTCCTCCCCCTATTGGTGATTGCGCACTCCTGCACCTCAGCAATGTTATAGTACTGTTTGGGTAGTGCTTGAACAATTGACATTATCATACATTTTCACTATTTGTTCTGAAAGTGCATATCTTCAACATGTTGTGGAATGGGCATGCAGATCACTGTAGTATTGGCTGACACAGTTGCAATAGTTCTGGAAAAGTGTGTCTGTGTGTGTTTGTGTGTGTGTGTGTGTCTGTGTGTGTTTGTGTGTGTGTGTCATAGAACAAAGAGAGTAAGATATGGGGAGATGATAATTGATTAACTACTGTTCCTCAGATTTTGGGGCTCGTACATACATTACATGCTGTGTGCCCTCCTCTTCAAAAGAAGAGCAATTATCTACAATTACAGCCAAGTGTCTCCCTACCTGGCTGACACAATAAGTGTTCTGCCTCCGTACCACTGTTCATTATCTATACCAGGCTGTGTGGGCCGAGCGGTAGGTGTGTTCACCAGGCAGGGGAGACATTGTTTCTCCGACAGTTGAGGGTGGAAGGGGGAGGAAGATGGAAGGAATGAATAGAGAAGAGTGTTTACCAGTCAACCACAATACAGCCTCCCAATTCTGTCCTAATGGCAAGGGCTAATACCACTTCCTAGGATTGCCAGGGAGTGTCACTCATCGCTCCTAAACTTGGTTAAACAGATACACAGATGGAGAATTACAGTCACAGTGAAATCGGGATATTTCATCCACCAACAAAATCAACTTAATCAAATGCCCAGCGGCATTCGTGATCTGTGACGGTTTTAAATGACGATGACCAAATGTAGCACAGTGTGTTCCATGTCAGCATATAAAGTCTCTCTCTCTCTCTCTCTTGTGATTTCTCAGATAAATAACCATCACTCTGATCTGGAAGATAACATGTGAGATCAGGTATGTATAGCTAATAATGGTGAACTGTCAGGATTTTATAGCACAAGACATTATTGTTTGCATGGGGACGCTGTGTAAATACAGTATGAAATGACATGTTAATGAGAGTGTAAGTAAGTACTGGTTAATTCTAAACTGTCATTATTACATGGACTCTCTCTAGACTCAATGAACCCGATGACAGCAGCACAGCGAGATCAGTGATCATTTCTGATCACAGTCAAAATGGACAGAACCATCAAATACACTGTACCTTACAAAGTTGGATCTTTTCATTTGATGAGTAGGACATATTTCCCTGGTTACCCTCAGTTCCTGTCCACCTTTGTGTCTCCAGCTCTCCTTTGCAAACAGGTTCTTACTGACTTATGGACTCAACAAAATACGGCAGCTTTTAAAAAAAAAATTGCAATCTCTTGAAGAAGGGGACCGGCAACAGATATGCTTCACACAGACAGACCCACATTTACACAACTACATTTGTAATGTTAGTACTACCACTTAATGTTTCCAGATCACCACAGAATTTGAGATTGACCAGGCATAGGACAACAGTATTAGGCTTCTACACTCCCTGTGTGTTCTCCTCTACTTGGCATATCTGTCTCTACCAACTTCCCATAGTGCCCACATTAGGACTGTCAGTAGCTAGGTTCCCATAGTGTCCACATTAGTACTGTCAGTAGCTAGGTTCCCATAGTGTCCACATTAGTACTGTCTCTACCAACTTCCCATAGTGTCCACATTAGTACTGTCAGTAGCTAGGTTCCCATAGTGTCCACATTAGTACTGTCAGTAGCTAGGTTCCCATAGTGTCCACATTAGTACTGTCAGTAGCTAGGTTCCCATAGTGTCCACATTAGTACTGTCTCTACCAACTTCCCATAGTGTCCACATTAGTACTGTCAGTACCAACTTCCCATAGTGTCCACATTAGTACTGTCAGTACCAACTTCCCATAGTGTCCACATTAGTACTGTCAGTACCAACTTCCCATAGTGTCCACATTAGTACTGTCAGTAGCTAGGTTCCCATAGTGTCCACATTAGTACTGTCAGTAGCTAGGTTCCCATAGTGTCCACATTAGTACTGTCAGTACCAACTTCCCATAGTGTCCACATTAGTACTGTCAGTAGCTAGGTTCCCATAGTGTCCACATTAGTACTGTCAGTAGCTAGGTTCCCATAGTGTCCACATTAGTACTGTCTCTACCAACTTCAAATAGTGTCCACATTAGTACTGTCAGTACCAACTTCCCATAGTGTCCACATTAGTACTGTCAGTACCAACTTCCCATAGTGTCCACATTAGTACTGTCAGTAGCTAGGTTCCCATAGTGTCCACATTAGTACTGTCTCTACCAACTTCCCACAGTGTCCACATTAGTACTGTCAGTAGCTAGGTTCCCATAGTGTCCACATTAGTACTGTCAGTAGCTAGGTTCCCATAGTGTCCACATTAGTATTGTCAGTAGCTAGGTTCCCATATTGTCCACATTAGTACTGTCTCTACCAACTTCAAATAGTGTCCACATTAGTACTGTCAGTACCAACTTCCCATAGTGTCCACATTAGTACTGTCAGTACCAACTTCCCATAGTGTCCACATTAGTACTGTCAGTACCAACTTCCCATAGTGTCCACATTAGTACTGTCAGTAGCTAGGTTCCCATAGTGTCCACATTAGTACTGTCAGTAGCTAGGTTCCCATAGTGTCCACATTAGTACTGTCTCTACCAACTTCCCATAGTGTCCACATTAGTACTGTCAGTAGCTAGGTTCCCATAGTGTCCACATTAGTACTGTCAGTAGCTAGGTTCCCATAGTGTCCACATTAGTACTGCCAGTAGCTAGGTTCCCATAGTGTCCACATTAGTACTGTCAGTAGCTAGGTTCCCATAGTGTCCACATTAGTACTGTCAGTAGCTAGGTTCCCATAGTGTCCACATTAGTACTGTCAGTAGCTAGGTTCCCATAGTGTCCACATTAGTACTGTCAGTAGCTAGGTTCCCATAGTGTCCACATTAGTACTGTCTCTACCAACTTCCCATAGTGTCCACATTAGTACTGTCAGTAGCTAGGTTCCCATAGTGACCACATTAGTACTGTCTACCAACTTCCCATAGTGTCCACATTAGTACTGTCAGTAGCTAGGTTCCCATAGTGTCCACATTAGTACTGTCAGTATCAACTTCCCATAGTGTCCACATTAGTACTGTCAGTAGCTAGGTTTCCATAGTGTCCACATTAGTAATGTCAGAAGCTAGGTTCACATAGTGTCCACATTAGTACTGTCATTAGCTAGGTTCCCATAGTGTCCACATTAGTATTGTCAGTAGCTAGGTTTCCATAGAGTCCACATTAGTACTGTCAGCAGCTAGGTTTCCATAGTGTCCACATTAGTACTGTCAGCAGCTAGGTTTCCATAGTGTCCACATTAGTACTGTCAGTAGCTAGGTTCCCATAGTGTCCACATTAGTACTGTCTCTACCAACTTCCCATAGTGTCCACATTAGTACTGTCAGTAGCTAGGTTCCCATAGTGTCCACATTAGTACTGTCAGTAGCTAGGTTCCCATAGTGTCCACATTAGTACTGCCAGTAGCTAGGTTCCCATAGTGTCCACATTAGTACTGTCAGTAGCTAGGTTCCCATAGTGTCCACATTAGTACTGTCAGTAGCTAGGTTCCCATAGTGTCCACATTAGTACTGTCAGTAGCTAGGTTCCCATAGTGTCCACATTAGTACTGTCAGTAGCTAGGTTCCCATAGTGTCCACATTAGTACTGTCTCTACCAACTTCCCATAGTGTCCACATTAGTACTGTCAGTAGCTAGGTTCCCATAGTGACCACATTAGTACTGTCTACCAACTTCCCATAGTGTCCACATTAGTACTGTCAGTAGCTAGGTTCCCATAGTGTCCACATTAGTACTGTCAGTATCAACTTCCCATAGTGTCCACATTAGTACTGTCAGTACCAACTTCCCATAGTGTCCACATTAGTACTGCCAGTAGCTAGGTTCCCATAGTGTCCACATTAGTACTGTCTCTACCAACTTCCCATAGTGTCCACATTAGTACTGTCAGTACCAACTTCCCATAGTGTCCACATTAGTACTGTCAGTACCAACTTCCCATAGTGTCCACATTAGTACTGTCAGTACCAACTTCCCATAGTGTCCACATTAGTACTGTCAGTAGCTAGGTTCCCATAGTGTCCACATTAGTACTGTCAGTAGCTAGGTTCCCATAGTGTCCACATTAGTACTGTCAGTACCAACTTCCCATAGTGTCCACATTAGTACTGTCAGTAGCTAGGTTCCCATAGTGTCCACATTAGTACTGTCAGTAGCTAGGTTCCCATAGTGTCCACATTAGTACTGTCTCTACGAACTTCAAATAGTGTCCACATTAGTACTGTCAGTACCAACTTCCCATAGTGTCCACATTAGTACTGTCAGTACCAACTTCCCATAGTGTCCACATTAGTACTGTCAGTAGCTAGGTTCCCATAGTGTCCACATTAGTACTGTCTCTACCAACTTCCCACAGTGTCCACATTAGTACTGTCAGTAGCTAGGTTCCCATAGTGTCCACATTAGTACTGTCAGTAGCTAGGTTCCCATAGTGTCCACATTAGTATTGTCAGTAGCTAGGTTCCCATATTGTCCACATTAGTACTGTCTCTACCAACTTCAAATAGTGTCCACATTAGTACTGTCAGTACCAACTTCCCATAGTGTCCACATTAGTACTGTCAGTACCAACTTCCCATAGTGTCCACATTAGTACTGTCAGTACCAACTTCCCATAGTGTCCACATTAGTACTGTCAGTAGCTAGGTTCCCATAGTGTCCACATTAGTACTGTCAGTAGCTAGGTTCCCATAGTGTCCACATTAGTACTGTCTCTACCAACTTCCCATAGTGTCCACATTAGTACTGTCAGTAGCTAGGTTCCCATAGTGTCCACATTAGTACTGTCAGTAGCTAGGTTCCCATAGTGTCCACATTAGTACTGCCAGTAGCTAGGTTCCCATAGTGTCCACATTAGTACTGTCAGTAGCTAGGTTCCCATAGTGTCCACATTAGTACTGTCAGTAGCTAGGTTCCCATAGTGTCCACATTAGTACTGTCAGTAGCTAGGTTCCCATAGTGTCCACATTAGTACTGTCAGTAGCTAGGTTCCCATAGTGTCCACATTAGTACTGTCTCTACCAACTTCCCATAGTGTCCACATTAGTACTGTCAGTAGCTAGGTTCCCATAGTGACCACATTAGTACTGTCTACCAACTTCCCATAGTGTCCACATTAGTACTGTCAGTAGCTAGGTTCCCATAGTGTCCACATTAGTACTGTCAGTATCAACTTCCCATAGTGTCCACATTAGTACTGTCAGTAGCTAGGTTTCCATAGTGTCCACATTAGTAATGTCAGAAGCTAGGTTCACATAGTGTCCACATTAGTACTGTCATTAGCTAGGTTCCCATAGTGTCCACATTAGTATTGTCAGTAGCTAGGTTTCCATAGAGTCCACATTAGTACTGTCAGCAGCTAGGTTTCCATAGTGTCCACATTAGTACTGTCAGCAGCTAGGTTTCCATAGTGTCCACATTAGTACTGTCAGTAGCTAGGTTCCCATAGTGTCCACATTAGTACTGTCTCTACCAACTTCCCATAGTGTCCACATTAGTACTGTCAGTAGCTAGGTTCCCATAGTGTCCACATTAGTACTGTCAGTAGCTAGGTTCCCATAGTGTCCACATTAGTACTGCCAGTAGCTAGGTTCCCATAGTGTCCACATTAGTACTGTCAGTAGCTAGGTTCCCATAGTGTCCACATTAGTACTGTCAGTAGCTAGGTTCCCATAGTGTCCACATTAGTACTGTCAGTAGCTAGGTTCCCATAGTGTCCACATTAGTACTGTCAGTAGCTAGGTTCCCATAGTGTCCACATTAGTACTGTCTCTACCAACTTCCCATAGTGTCCACATTAGTACTGTCAGTAGCTAGGTTCCCATAGTGACCACATTAGTACTGTCTACCAACTTCCCATAGTGTCCACATTAGTACTGTCAGTAGCTAGGTTCCCATAGTGTCCACATTAGTACTGTCAGTATCAACTTCCCATAGTGTCCACATTAGTACTGTCAGTACCAACTTCCCATAGTGTCCACATTAGTACTGCCAGTAGCTAGGTTCCCATAGTGTCCACATTAGTACTGTCAGTAGCTAGGTTCCCATAGTGTCCACATTAGTACTGTCAGTAGCTAGGTTCCCATAGTGTCCACATGAGTACTGTCTCTACCAACTTCCCATAGTGTCCACATTAGTACTGTCAGTACCAACTTCCCATAGTGTCCACATTAGTACTGTCAGTAGCTAGGTTCCCATAGTGTCCACATTAGTACTGTCTCTACCAACTTCCCATAGTGTCCACATTAGTAATGTCTCTATCAACTTCCCATAGTGTCCACATTAGTACTGTCTCTACCAACTTCCCATAGTGTCCACATTAGTACTGTCAGTAGCTAGGTTCCCATAGTGTCCACATTAGTACTGTCAGTACCAACTTCACATAGTGTCCACATTAGTACTGTCAGTACCAACTTCCCATAGTGTCCACATTAGTACTGTCAGTAGCTAGGTTCCCATAGTGTCCACATTAGTACTGTCAGTACCAACTTCCCATAGTGTCCACATTAGTACTGTCAGTAGCTAGGTTCCCATAGTGTCCACATTAGTACTGTCAGTAGCTAGGTTCCCATAGAGTCCACATTAGTACTGTCAGTACCAACTTCCCATAGTGTCCACATTAGTACTGTCAGTAGCTAGGTTCCCATAGTGTCCACATTAGTACTGTCAGTACCAACTTCCCATAGTGTCCACATTAGTACTGTCAGTAGCTAGGTTTCCATAGTGTCCACATTAGTAATGTCAGAAGCTAGGTTCACATAGTGTCCACATTAGTACTGTCATTAGCTAGGTTCCCATAGTGTCCACATTAGTATTGTCAGTAGCTAGGTTTCCATAGAGTCCACATTAGTACTGTCAGCAGCTAGGTTTCCATAGTGTCCACATTAGTACTGTCAGCAGCTAGGTTTCCATAGTGTCCACATTAGTACTGTCAGTAGCTAGGTTCCCATAGTGTCCAAATTAGTACTGTCAGTAGCTAGGTCTCCATAGTGTCCACATTAGTACTGTCAGTAGCTAGGTTTCCATAGTGTCCTCATTAGTACCGTCAGTAGCTAGGTTTCCATAGTGTCCACATTAGTACTGTCAGTAGCTAGGTCTCCATAGTGTCCACATTAGTACTGTCAGTAGCTAGGTTTCCATAGTGTCCACATTAGTACTGTCAGTAGCTAGGTTTCCATAGTGTCCACATTAGTACTGTCAGTAGCTAGGTTTCCATAGTGTCCACATTAGTACTGTCAGTATCTAGGTTTCCATAGTGTCCACATTAGTACTAGGTTCCCATAGTGTCCACATTAGTACTGTCAGTAGCTAGGTTTCCATTGTGTCCACATTAGTACTGTCAGTACCAACTTCCCATAGTGTCCACATTAGTACTGTCCGTAGCTAGGTTCCCATAGTGTCCACATTAGTATTGTCAGTAGCTAGGTTTCCATAGTGTCCACATTAGTACTGTCAGTAGCTAGGTTTCCATAGTGTCCACATTAGTACTGTCAGTAGCTAGGTCTCCATAGTGTCCACATTAGTACTGTCAGTGCCAACTTCCCATAGTGTCCACATTAGTACTGTCAGTACCAACTTCCCATAGTGTCCACATTAGTACTGTCAGTAGCTAGGTTCCCATAGTGTCCACATTAATACTGTCAGTAGCTAGGTTCCCATAGTGTCCACATTAGTACTGTCAGTAGCTAGGTTTCCATAGTGTCCACATTAGTACTGTCAGTAGCTAGGTTCCCATAGTGTCCACATTAGTACTGTCTCTACCAACTTCCCATAGTGTCCACATTAGTACTGTCAGTAGCTAGGTTCCCATAGTGTCCACATTAGTACTGTCAGTAGCTAGGTTCCCATAGTGTCCACATTAGTACTGTCAGTAGCTAGGTTTCCATAGTGTCCACATTAGTACTGTCAGTAGCTAGGTCTCCACAGTGTCCACATTAGTACTGTCAGTGCCAACTTCCCATAGTGTCCACATTAGTACTGTCAGTACCAACTTCCCATAGTCTCCACATTAGTACTGTCAGTAGCTAGGTTCCCATAGTGTCCACATTAGTACTGTCAGTAGCTAGGTTCCCATAGTGTCCACATTAGTACTGTCAGTAGCTAGGTTTCCATAGTGTCCACATTAGTACTGTCAGTAGCTAGGTTCCCATAGTGTCCACATTAGTACTGTCAGTAGCTAGGTTCCCATAGTGTCCACATTAGTACTGTCAGTAGCTAGGTTTCCATAGTGTCCACATTAGTACTGTCAGTAGCTAGGTCTCCATAGTGTCCACATTAGTACTGTCAGTGCCAACTTCCCATAGTGTCCACATTAGTACTGTCAGTACCAACTTCCCATAGTGTCCACATTAGTACTGTCAGTAGCTAGGTTCCCATAGTGTCCACATTAGTACTGTCAGTAGCTAGGTTCCCATAGTGTCCACATTAGTACTGTCAGTAGCTAGGTTTCCATAGTGTCCACATTAGTACTGTCAGTAGCTAGGTTTCCATAGTGTCCACATTAGTACTGTCAGTAGCTAGGTTCCCATAGTGTCCACATTAGTACTGTCAGTACCAACTTCCCATAGTGTCCACATTAGTACTGTCAGTAGCTAGGTTTCCATAGTGTCCACATTAGTACTGTCAGTAGCTAGGTTCCCATAGTGTCCACATTAGTACTGTCAGTAGCTAGGTTCCCATAGTGTCCACATTAGTACAGCCAGTAGGTTCCCATCCAAATGGAGACAGATTTTTATGTGAATATTCTGCAAAAAGAAAATATGCACATTTTCCCACTAGTGGTGCGTTTTCATTCCACCAAACGGACTTGTTGTGGATAAAACATTGTGAGCGATGACACAGTGCACATAAAAACAACTTTTGCAGTTACATTCCCATTCCCATGTACCGAATTGAAAAAGTGAAATGGGTTTCCATCGCATGTTCAACTCTACTGATGGTTTGGTCACTAAATACAGTATGTTGCGACAGCTCGCAGATACAGTATACTGTATACTGTACCCTACATGATGAGATTATTATGGACTAAAGAGCGAGATTATTTTAATTTGTTAAATGGCAGCCAATCAAATATCGTCATGCCACCAGGATAAGACTCCAAAATGTATTGGAAAGGAGCAGTAGCTAGGTTTCCATCCAATTGGCTTGTTGCAGATAAAATAATGTGCCTGATGACGTAGTGCACTTTTGCAGTTCCCATGTTCCCAAATTCCCATGTACCGAATAAAAAATACACATTAAATGGGTTTCCTTCGCATTTTCAAGTATACTGATGGTTTTCCCACAAAACAATTGTGCGTTATATAGCGGATTGGCAAGTGGCCTTTAGCCAACAGCGCGCAGATAAACTGTTGGCTAGAACGCACGTATAATTTACATTATTATTTTCACCAGAATAAAAACCTCGATAGTTATTGGAAAGGAGCATCAAGCTCATCACCTTACACTTTCACAACGCTGTTAAATTCATCATCATTTATTTAATCTGTAGCCTAATAAACTGCATGCTTTCCTGACAAGTCGTAGTGGGACACAACATGTCATCGTGTGACTCCAAGTTTACTTCCATATGATGGTTATTATATCAGTACATTTGGAAAGTTTACCCAAAAATGTTCTGTTTCCATTAAGCCTGTCGTGGCATTTTTCATCAGCGGTACTTTATTTGCATAAAAAGGTTGGATGGAAACCTTATTGATTTGAGGAGGAATTTGTTGAATGCGTTATTCTGGGGACAATTTCGGCTGGTATAAAACTATTTTCTTTACCCCGGGAGGTGCTTCAATGTCACAACTAAAACTATTATTCATTATAAATAGTCATAACAACTGTCATTGAAAATGCTACTGGGTTGTTCCACGAAATGAGTGCCTTTTGCATCCCTTTGATATTTTAAGTATAAATTCTGCACAAATATTGAATTTTTAAAAGCCTGTTAAATGAAGTGCCATTTAATATACACCACATGGGAAATTCAATACATTTGATTTTTAATATGAATAAAGACTGTGTAACCCCTGTAACCTCCATGAAGATGTTAACCCTCTTCTTAACCCCAACATTTCTCCAGGTTTTCACCATCATTGTAAAGACCTAGTTATTTTGTTGCTTTGACAAAGTCATTTCTGAAGATTATTTATTTATTTAATGTTATTAGTGATACATTACATCCCTCATTTTAAGATAAATAATGTTATGTAAACTGAACTCTCTTTTAATATGCTGAAACAATTCATTTTTTTTCCCCAAAAGAGACATTGAAGATCGAATAGTCAAATCATAGTGTAAAAGCAGGTGAGCTGGTTCTACTCTTTTTGGCCATTTTCTGGTGTTTTGTGGTAGGAAACTTGAGTGGGTCAAGCATAACATGTTACCCATAGACAGGCTAGAAATATTATAACAATTTCAATGTTTTTAGTGAAGCTTGCATTCAATTGCCTCTCCTTGTTGCACACAACAAGCTTCCATTCCCCATGTCACAACGGGATTCATGGCTGAACCTTATTTAACCTCTTGAGATGGGAACATTTTTGTTTTTTATTAAGTTGAACGTGCTCTTTGTGACAGAATGTTAAAATTAAGTGAAATAAACGTTTTTTTTCCCCCCACCAAGATACACTACTCAAAATGCACCTAATTGGTGGAACGACCTTACTCTGTAAAGTTGTACTATATTTGAAAACATGGCTATTTGAAAACAACTGTTAAAATAAGTACATTTTCACTTTCTTTATGACCAGCAAGAAAATGAATCCAGACTATTTACTCTGGAAAAAAAGGAAGTTCAAGATGTGTTTTTCTTAGATTCCCAGTATATGATTATATGAAGCGTTTGCTTTTTTACATGTTTCATGAAGTCTCGTGTTTTTTTTTGTGTTTATAAAATACTGAATGTAAACTATACATTGTAACAGTAGTTAAGGTATGACTATTTTCGTATAACTGAGTAAGCCTATTTATTTGACGATACATTTTAGTAGCCTAGGCCTAGAAATGCGGTGGCTTATTGATTGTCAGTGTTCTCTGTACTCAGCTCAATAATTTACATGACTTGTTAACAATTAGCCCTGTAGTTAGGACGTTAGTGTCTTATTTTTATCTTTGGACTTTTCCAATGTGATTGTCTATTGTATATTGTCTTGTTGTGGGGCAATTAAGTCGACCAGGCAACCACAACAACCATGTGGCCAAACGTTGTCAATGTTGACAAGATACGCATAGACCAAGGGCTCTATTTAATACTTATTGTATAGGATATTTAAAGTCATTTCCCATTGAGCCGACATCTGCAGCGTTTAACCGTGAATGCAGTCTCTGCCAACGAGGGAGCATTGCCTTTATAACATTTCAATCACGCTGTAACAATGAATTTCCACCATACAGATTGAATAGAGCCCCTAGTTTATTTTTCGAAATAGGTCTGGTCAACCTTTGGTACCTGACCTTTGTTTGCGCACAGTGGTGTAAAGTAGTCTACTTAAGTAAAAATACTTGAAAGTACTACTTAAGTATTTTGCAGTATCTGTGCTTTACTTTACTATTTATACTCTTGAGAACTCCACTACATTCCAAACGAAAATAATGTACTTTTTACTACAAACATTTTTCCTACACTACACTTCCTCACAAGTACTCGTTACATTTTGAATGGACAGGAAAATGGTCTAATTCCCGCACCTTATCAAGAGAACATCCCTGGTCATCCCTGCTGCCTCTGATCTGGAGGACTCACTAAACACACATGCTTTGTTTGTAAATGATGTCTGAGTGTTGGAGTGTCGGAGTGTTCCCTGGCTATCTGTAAATAAAATAAAAACAAACATTAAATCTGTCCACCTGGTTTGCTTAATATAAGGAATTTGACATGCTTTATACTTGTACTTTTACTTTGATACTTAAGTAGGCTATATTTTAGCAATTTCATTTACTTTTTATACTTAAGTATATTTCAAACCATATACTTTTAGACTTTTACTCAAGTAGTATTTTACTGGGTGACTTTCCTTTTACTTGATGATATTGGGGTACTTTTTCCACCACTGTTTGCATAGTGAATCCAAAGTGAGTTGCCCTTGCAAAGAACGAAAATGAAATATTTTGTTTTGTTTGAAACAACTGCACGAACGGGTAAGTGCTAAGAACCAAATACACTTCCGTTTCATATGCTGGCGTAAAACAACAAGTTATAGACGTCGAGGACATAAAGCGTCTTTTCACGCTGCTGTGCGTAAGAAGGTGCGCTAAATCAACCCGCATTGTAACCAGGTAATTACTCACAATAACCCGTTTATTAACCTAGAACAATTATGCTTTTTACAAAGCAAATATAGGCCTACTATTAATATAATTTGTTTTAGCCTATTTATTGTGTGCAAGCAAGACCTTACCTTAAAATACAGATACACGATACATGATACATAGTGCGGCAGTATGAAAAAGTATAAAAATACATGAAGTCTGGAGTGCAAAAAAAATATAAAAAGGCATTGCATAGTATGAGTGAATGACTGAATATGTACACTATAAATTGTTACAGAGTGTTAGGTGAAAAAATTATACAAAATACTGCAAGTTGTTATAAATAAAAAAAAATTGCATGGCTAACTATACTATACAGGTCGATGGCAGAGAAAGATACTTAAATAGCTAAATGTGTGTATTATATAAGTGAGGGTAATAATAGTTTACTTAATATACATTCTGGTTAAATATACCGGTAAACTAATATTTACATGGTTACATTAACTGTACAGGTAAATGACAGGAAGAGATACTTAAATAGCTAAATGTGTGTATGATATCATTTAGGGTATTAATTATTCCCTTAAAATACAGTCCTTAGTACAGGGTTTAATTACAGATAAATGCACGTATTGCACATTCAATATACTAAACACAATGAAAAAAAAGATACTACTGACAGGATACTAATATACAGTCCTGAGTGAATGACTACATAAGTTCAGTCCAAGAATTACGTAAGTTATATATTTGTTTTTTATTTTAACATGACAAAATTGGATTATCTAACACAACGTGCCATTGGAACACAGGAGTGATGGTTGCTGATAATGGGCCTCTGTACGCCTATGTAGATATTCCATTAAAAATCAGCCGTTTCCAGCTCCAATAGTCATTTACAACATTAACAATGTCTACACTGTATTTCTGGTCAATTTGATGTTATTTTAATGGACAAAAAGTATGCTTTTCTTTCAAAAACAAGGACATTTCTAAGTGACCCCAAACTTTTGAACGGTGGTATATAAAGTGTAATATTGGTGTGTCGCATGTGTTTGTGTATGTACAGTATGTGTGGTTGTGTGCATGAGTGCTAAGGTGTGGAGAATCAGAGCAGGTGGTTAGTCCAGCAGTCTGATGGCTTGTAGATAGGAACTGTCTCTGAGCCTGTTGGTATCAGACCTCATGCTCCGATACAGTCTGCCCGACGGTAAAGGACAGAACAGCTCGTGGCTGGGGTGTGTGGGATCTTGATGATGCTGCATTCCTTACTCAGGGACAGTTTTGAGCAGATGTCCTGGATGGGTGGGAGCACGGTCCCAGTGATGTACTGGGCTGTCTTCACCACTCACTGAAGGGCCTTGCAGTCATGGATGTAACAATTCTCGTACCAGGCCGTGATGCTCTCGATGGTGCAGCGGTGGTATTAGGAGAGGACCCGGGGTGGCATGCCGAATTTCTTCAGCTGCCTTAGGAAATAAAGACACTGTTGCGCCCTCTTGACAAGTAGTGAGTCATTGGATACTGTGTTTACTAACCTTCAATCAAGCTTCAATGCCATACAACACTCCTTCCGTGGCCTCCAACTGCTCTTAAACGCTAGTAAAACTAAGTGCATGCTTTTCTATCGTACGCTGCCAGGACCCGCCCACCGGACTATCATCACTACTCTCGACGGGTCCGAATTAGAATACGTGGACACCTACAAATACCTAGGCATCTGGTTAGACTATAAACTCAACTTCCAGACTCACATCAACCATCTCCAATCCAAAATTAAATCCAGAATTGGCTTTCTATTCCGCAACAAAGCCTCCTTCACTCATGCTGCCAAACATGCCCTTGTAAAACTGACTATCCTACCGATCCTTGATTTTGGTGATGTCATTTACAAACTAGCCTCCAACACTCTACTTAGCAAATTGGATGTAGTCTATCACAGTGCCATCCGTTTTGTCACCAAAGCCCCATACACTACCCACCACTGCGACCTGTATGCTCTCGTTGGCTGGCCTTCATTATATATTCGTCGCCAAACCCACTGGCTCCAGGTCATCTATAAGTCTTTATTAGGTAAATCCCCGCCCTATCTCAGCTCACTGGTCACTATAGCAACACCCACCTGTAGCATGCGCTCCAGCAGGTATATCTCACTGGTCACCCCCAAAGCCAACACCTCCTTTGGCCGCCATTCCTTCCAGTTCGCTGCTGCCAATGACTGGAACGAATTGCAAAAATCATTGAAGCTAGAGGTTCCTATCTCCCTCAATAACTTTAAGCATCAGTTATCAAAGCTGCTTATCGATCACTGCACCTGTATATAGCCCTTCTGTAAATAGCCCACACTACTACCTCATCCCCATATTTATTTTTTGTTTATTTTCACTAATCTTGCACACCAGTACCTCTATTTGCACATCATAATTTGCACATCCTTCATTCCTGTGTTAATGATGATAATTCTGTAATTTATTTCACCACTATAGTCTATTTATTGTCCTACCTCCTAATCTTACTGCATTTTTGCACTACATTTTGCACTCTGTATATAGATTTTTCTATTGTGTTTTTGACTGTTTGTTTTACTGTGTAACTCTGTGTTGTCTTTTGTCGCACTGCTTTGCTTTGTCTTGGCCAGGTCGCAGTTGCAAATGAGAACTTGTTCTCAACTGTCCTACCTGGTTAAATAAAGGTGAAATAAAAAAATTAAAAAAAAAAAATTACAGTAGTGAGTGCATACATTTTCATATTTGTTCGTACTGGTCCCCTGTGGGAATCGAACCAACAACCCTGGTATTGCAAGTGCCATGCTCTACCAACTGAGCCTAACGGGACCAATTCTACTGCAGGTCCGTTGATGTGGATCGGGTCACGTTCCCTCCTCTGCTTCCTGAAACCAACAACCAACTCCTCTGTTTTGCTGACGTTGAGGGAGAGGTTGTTATAGATAGATAGATAGATAGATAGATAGATAGATAGATAGATAGATAGATAGATAGATAGATAGATAGATAGATAGATAGATAGATAGATAGATAGATAGATAGATAGATAGATAGATAGATAGGTACTTTATTGATCCCCCGGGGGGGAAATTTCATTGTCAAGCAGCTACAACAAAAACACAGGGCAGGTGCAAAATGCCACAACGAAAGTACACAAAAGACAGATACACGGTACATGATACATAGAGCGGCAGTATGAAAAAGTAAAAAAAATAAAAAAAATAAAAAAAAGCTATAAAAAGACATTGCATAGTATGGGTGGTTGGCTGAATATGTACACTATACATTGGTGGATGTTGGATGGTTAACTATACTATACAGGTTGATGGCAGAGAAATACTTCAGTAGCTAAAAATGCGTATGATATGAGCGAGGGTAATAATAGTTTACTTAATAGACAGACTGGGTAAATGAACAGGTAAGTGAACATTTTGCATGGTTAAATTAGCTGTACAGTTAGGTATACAGTTATATTTACAGATAAGTGAATACTTGCATGTTTACACAAACTGTACAGGTAAATGACAGGAAGAGATACTTTAATAGCTAAATGTGTGTATGATATAATTTGGGGTAATAATAGTAATTCCCTTAAAATACAGTCCTTAGTGCGCAGGGTTTAATTACAGACAACTGCACTTATTGCACATTCGATATACTAAAAGCAATGAGAAAAGGAGCAACTGGCAGGATACTAATATGCATTCCTGAGTGAATGCCTACGTCCAATAATTACTTACAATATTGCATGTGATATAATATAACAACTGTACATGAGTATGTATATACAGACCTGTATGAAGGGCTTGTTAGTAAGCATTTCACTGTAAGGTCTACACCTGTTGCATTGTTGGTTAAGGGCTTGTTAGTAAGCATTTCACTGTAAGGTCTACACCTGTTGTATTGTTGGTTAAGGGCTTGTAAGTAAGCATTTCACTGTAAGGTCTACACCTGTTGTATTCGACGCACGTGACAAATACCATTTGATTTGATTTGAACACCACAGTGCCAGTTCACTTACCTCCTCCCTATAGGCTGACTCGTTGTTGATGGCTATCAGGCCTACAACCGTGGTGTCGTCAGTAAACTTGACGATGGAGTTGGTGTCGTGTAATGCCACTCAGTGGTGGGTGAACAGGGAGTACAGGAGAGGACTGAGGACACACCCCTGGGCGGTCCCTGTGTTAGGAGTCAGAGGACTGAAGACACACCCCTGGGCGGTCCCTGTGTTAGGAGTCAGATGACTGAAGACACACCCCTGGGTTGTCCCTGTGTTCGGAGTCAGAGGACTGAGGACACACCCCTGGGCGTTCCCTGTGTTAGGAGTCAGAGGACTGAGGACACACCCATGGGCGGTCCCTGTGTTAGGAGTCAGAGGACTGAGGACACACCCCTGGGCGGTCCCTGTGTTAGGAGTCAGAGGACTGAGGACACACCCCTGGGCGGTCCCTGTGTTAGGAGTCAGAGGACTGAAGACACACCCCTGGGCGGTCCCTGTGTTAGGAGTCAGAGGACTGAGGACGCACCCCTGGGCAGTCCATGTGTTAGGAGTCAGAGGACTGAGGACACACCCCCGGCGCGGTCTCATTCATTTTGTAATTTATCTCATTACCGCAACAGCCTTGGTATATTGGCCATAAATCACATACGTCCCAGGTGCCTTATTGCTATTATAAAGTGGTTACCAACTTATAAACTGGTTAAAGCAGTAAAAAAAAATGGTCATACCCATGGCATATGGTCTCATATACCACGGCTGTCAGCCAATCAGCATAAAGGGCTCGAACCACCCAGTTTATAATGAGCTTTTTGTCTGTTCATCATAAATGTTGAACTTATTAAATCTACCTGTGAAGTTGCTTGTCCATGATGAAATGAAATGTGGGTGTATGTTTATCAGCCAATCACAGGAAAAGATCGAGCAAGGCAGAAGGACCCAAAATCGTGGTATTCGCGCAGGCATGAAATAAAGTGTATCAAAGCTGTACACTAACTATTGAACACTTCGTATCCTTTTTTTGTATTGTATTTTGAATATGCTTACATGTTAAATACAACTGTCGACCATACCCTAACAATACATACAAAAAATATGTCCATTCCAACAAATTGTGTCAGGCATGATTATGGTCAGTTTATCGGGGTCCTCAATGGTCATCATGACAATCCTGCGTTATGTAGCTAAGCACCGTCACCGTTATCTAATACTGTAACACCGATGAAGCGTAAGAGGACAGAATATCAAGGCAATCTGATCTTATTTCTCGGACTTGACGGCAAGTGGCAGCCGGGAGACTCAAATGTTGGCACGGATCGCAGTAAGAGCTTGTTGGCGCGGTTCGGTGGCGGCGGTACGGAACTCACCTGCGCTGCCCGTCCACCGCGGCTCTCCTGCCACGGTAAGGTTGTTTTACAATCCGTGGCTAGAACTGTGTTTTTATATGACCATCAGGACTGTCATGGCTCTGGGTGCCCTCTTAAGTTGTTACTAAACCAGCTATGATAACTCCAAATCTGTCTCATGGTCCTGATGTTATGCTTTCCTCTTCAGATTCTTCCTCAAAATAAGTTCTTGTCATCTCATGGGTTTTATTCATCTAACGGACTACTGTACTCCTCAGAGCCTCCAAAAGGTAAGACCCAAGAGTCGTGTCTGAGAAAATGTCCTGTCTTAACTTCATGAACTGCAGAACTGTGCGGTCTAATGCAAAGTTGATATGAATTAACATATTTTGATGTGAGTAAGATCTCCACAAGGGGAAATATTGATTTAAGCATCAACCTAGGTTGCCCTGACTCGATTTGCCAACCTAGATAGGCTCTATTAACCAACACTGGCTGGACCTACATAATGCTATCGTTCACTTGTGATTGGCAGATGGTAAAGGGAAGGAATCAAGTGGCAGTGGAGGGAAAAGAGGACCAGGGAAAGATTGGTGGAGCCGCATGCAGAAGGTATGTGATGGGAATGGTCTGTCTTACAATATTACTCTCTATTCCAGTGGTTCCCAACCAGAGGTACTTGAGAAGACTCATGAGGCGTACTGGTAAAATACACATAAGGTGTTACTCCGGGCAGAGCAGAATTCTATTGGTGGTACAGTGACCGGAAAATGTTGGCAACCACTGCCCTATTCTGAGGGATGTTTACATATGTGTGTGTGTGTGACTTTCTGTGGCACTGAATGCAGATACCGCAACATGACGCAAATAATGTAATTTTTCTCCCGTGCTGACTCTTTCCTCTGCGTTACTAGGGAGACATCCCATGGGATGAGAAGGAGTTCTGCGCCCTGGCAGTGGTGCTAGCTGGCATCTCCTTTGCCACACTCTACTACCAGCTCAGTGACACAGGCAAGGAGATCACTTGGAAGGACTTTGTCCTTCGATACCTTGGCAGAGGAGTGGTGAGAACAAAATGCAAAGTATCAGTTAGGATACTGTATATGGGTATAATGCTGGTTATTAATACAATCGTAATGCCAAGGTGATGTAATTTCAGTTACAAAACTATTTTTTTTATTTGATTTGCAATATATTTTTGCAACTAGGCCTTCCTAAGCCGTCTGTTCTCTTCACAGGTTGACCGTTTAGAGGTTGTCAACAAACAACATGTGAAAGTAATTCTAGTACCAGGAGCAGAGGCTGATACAGTAGGTGAAAACAGACCATTCTCTGGAACTGAAACAGAAACAAACCTTCTCTGATAGCATGATGACTCACTTGATGAATAAAGATTCACTCAGGATGAATAATCTTTCAGTAGAATATCGCAAATAAGAAATAAATGAAGAAGTTAGTGTTTAGTGGATACATTGGAAGCTGCAGCCTTATTGACGGGGCAGACGTTATTGACGTGTATTGGTGGTCTTTCCCCAGAGCTATGTGTGGTTTAACATCGGTAGTGTGGACACCTTCGAGAGGAACTTGGAGGCGGCTCAACGTGAGCTGGGCGTGGAGCCCTCTCATAGGGCAGCTGTCGTGTACAGCTCAGAAAGTGACGGGTGAGTTAACACACACAAGGGATGCACTATTAAGCACATTTTAATAAAAGTTTCGATATTTTGAGTTGATGGAGTTTTCTATCCGTCTCTCCTCTTTTGGCCGCTTTCCAATCCCACACACACACACCAAGCCCTGTTCCCTGTCACTCAAGCAGGCAGTTCCTCGTGGTCGAGATTCACTCTGTTTGCATTGACCAAACACCATGCAGTCAACATATTTCTCTAAACAAGAATGATGCAGCTTTCCACTTTGCTTCTTTAAAGACATGCCTCAGAACTTTTGGTGACTAGTAAGTATTTGTCAAACCACCCGCTTTGGGCTGGATGTTTTAATGTGTAGTTCATAAATGCATAATCTATGAGCAGAAATTAGCCACGAAATCCCAAATTTGAAAGTGACTTTTCTTAAAGCTATGCAGTGCCATTTCCCCTACATTCCCCCCCATGTGGGCCAGCCCCCAAGCAATTTGAGTTTCAGCCAATCTGCTTCAGCCCCTCGCCATTTGAGTGACAGCTAGCAAGATGCACACACAGGAGAATGAGAGAGAGAGAGAGAGAGAGAGAGAGAGAGAGAGAGAGAGAGAGATATAGCAATGACGTGGCACACATATCTGCACATACTGTATGTGACGTAGTGTCCACTTTCTGGGCATCACTTTTGGCTTATGAATGCTACACTGAACAAAAATATAAACGCAACATGTAAAGTGTTGGACCCCAAACATGAACTGATATAGTCTCAGAAATGTTCCATATGGACACAAATTATTTCTCTACATTTTTGAGCACAAATGTGTTTACGTCCCTGTTAGTGAGCATTTCTCCTTTGCAAAGATAATCCATACATCTGACGGGTGTGGCATATCAAGAAGCTGATTAAACGGCGTTATCATTACACAGGTGCACCTTGTGCTGGGGACAATAAAAGATCACTCTAAAATGTGCTGTTTAGTCACACAACACCATGCCACAGATGTCTCAAGTTTTGAGGGTATGCTGACTGCAGGAAAGTCCACCAGAGCTGTTGCCAGATAATTTTCTCTGCCTACAACGTTGTTTTAGAAAATTTGGCAGTACATCCAACTGGCCTCAGAAACGCAGACCACGTATACAACTACAGACCACGTATACAACTACAGACCATGTGTAAACACGCCAGACCAGGATCTCTACATATTCTTCACCTGAGGGATCATCTATAATAAAGCCCCTTTGTGGCGGAAAAACTCATTCTGATTGGCTCGGCCTGGCTCCCCAGTGGGTGGGCCTATGCCCTCCAAGGCCCACCCATGGCTGTATCCCTGCCCAGCCGTGAAATCCATAGATTAGTGCTTAATTCATTTATTTCAATTGACTGATTTTCTTATATGAACTGTAACTCATTAAAATCTTTGAAATTGTTGCATGTTGCGTTTTATATTTTTGTTCAGTGTACTTTCAGAACTACTGGCTTAAAAGTATACCAAAGTACCGGAGAATGTCTTTAATATAAATCCACGTTTTCTATAATTTGTTATTTGTTTGTGTAACTTGCTCTATGCAAAACGCTAGTTAGTTGGTCTTTTTGTTAGCCCCTAATGCTAATCATTAGCTAGCTGGCTAGCTAAATCCACTGATAGTATGTATATCAGCATTGTTTGTGAAAACAGTTTGTTCTTAATCAGAGATTAGGGTTCCACGGGGAACACTGACCAACGCTTTGGTTCCTACTCTGTCGCAACCATCTCTTCCCTTACTTTTTCATTTGTTTTCATGCCAAACAAAACTGCATTCCAAGTTTCCACTGTATTCCAACCACAACATTAGAATGATCATTCTATGAACAGTTTACCCAAGTATTTTGATCTACAAACGCAAGTAAAATTGCAATGTCATGGGGACCATCAATAAAACCCTTACCTTAACCCAAATCCTAAACTTAACCCTAATTCTAACCCTAACCCCTAAACTTAACCCTGTACTTAAAATAGACTTTGTCCTCATGGGGAATGTGGGAAATGTCCCCACAAGGGAGTGACTTCCTTGTTTTACTATCCTACTATCCAAGACCACATACACACACCTCAGTGGAGGCATGAATTGCTGTCTCTCATCCCAAAATTAGTTTTGACGAAGACTCATACGTCTAATTTCACGTACAAGCCGATGTTTTAACTATGAGACCTCATCATCATCATCATTTTACCGTTTGTCCTCCTTCTACAGGACATTATTGATGAGCATGATCCCCACCCTGCTGTTGATTGGTTTCCTGCTCTTCACCCTGCGACGGGGACCAATGGGAGGAGGCGCTGGGGGTGGAAGAGGTGGTCCATTCAGCATGAGTGAATCAACAGCGAAGATGATGAAGGACAACATCGACACCAAGTTCAAGGACGTGGCCGGCTGTGAGGAGGCCAAGCTGGAGATCCTGGAGTTTGTTAACTTTCTGAAGAACCCCCAGCAGTACTTGGACCTGGGGGCCAAGATCCCAAAGGTACAACAGCGGTCAAACTACTCCTAGATCACCTTTCATTTTGATTGATAGATAGATAGATAGATAGATAGATAGATAGATAGATAGATAGATAGATAGATAGATAGATAGATAGATAGATAGATAGATAGATAGATACTTTATTGATCCCCGAGGGGACATTTCTTTGATGGGACGACAGCAGTCTTTCAATGTAACGTCAAGTGAGAAAAATGTGTTTTGTTTATAAATTAGATGTGGTATGCTGACATTTCACAACCCATCACAAATGAATGTCCCTTTAGACTTTCATAAATCAGATACAATTTCCGGTATTTTAAATCTCATGTATGTGTGTTGTGCTGTGTGATCTCAGGGTGCTGTGCTCTCTGGGCCTCCAGGGACAGGCAAGACCCTGCTGGCCAAAGCCACAGCAGGAGAAGCCAACGTCCCCTTCATCACAGTCAACGGCTCTGAGTTCCTGGAGATGTTTGTGGGTGTTGGGCCTGCCAGGGTGAGTACACAATAGAGCCAGAGGAAACACTTACAACTGACTTCATAACGTCAAATCAAATCAAATGGTATTTGTCACGTGTGTCGAATACAACAGGTGTAGACCTTACAGTGAAATGCTTACTAACAAGCCCTTAACCAACAATACAACAGGTGTAGACCTTACAGTGAAATGCTTACTAACAAGCCCTTAACCAACAATACAACAGGTGTAGACCTTACAGTGAAATGCTTACTAACAAGCCCTTAACCAACAATACAACAGGTGTAGACCTTACAGTGAAATGCTTACTAACAAGCCCTTAACCAACAATACAACAGGTGTAGACCTTACATTGAAATGCTTACTAACAAGCCCTTAACCAACAATACAACAGGTGTAGACCTTACAGTGAAATGCTTACTAACAAGCCCTTAACCAACAATACAACAGGTGTAGACCTTACAGTGAAATGCTTACTAACAAGCCCTTAACCAACAATACAACAGGTGTAGACCTTACAGTGAAATGCTTACTAACAAGCCCTTAACCAACAATACAACAGGTGTAGACCTTACAGTGAAATGCTTACTAACAAGCCCTTAACCAACAATACAACAGGTGTAGACCTTACAGTGAAATGCTTACTAACAAGCCCTTAACCAACAATACAACAGGTGTAGACCTTACAGTGAAATGCTTACTAACAAGCCCTTAACCAACAATACAACAGGTGTAGACCTTACAGTGAAATGCTTACTTTCAAACCCTTAACCAACAGTGCAGTTTTTAAGTGTTAGGTAAACAATAGATAAGTAAAGAAATAAAAATAACAGTAGCGAGGCTATATACAGGTGGTACCGGTACAGAGTCAATGTGCGGGGACACCGGTTAGTCGGGCTAATTGAGGTAATATGTACATGTATAGTTAAAGTGACTATGCATAGATGATAAACAGAGAGTAGCAGCAGGGTAAAAGAGGGGGGGACAACGCAAATAGTCCGCCTTGGGGGTAGAAGCTGTTGAGAATCCATTTGGACTTCGATTTGGCGCTCCGATACCGCTTGCCGTGCAGTAGCAGAGAGAACAGTCTATGACTAGGGTGACTGGAGTCTTTGACAATTTTTTGGGCCTTCCTCTGACACTGTCTGGTATAGATGTACTGGGCCTTACGTACTACCCTCTGTAGTGCCTAGCGGTCGGAGGCCGAGCAGTTGCCATACCAGGCAGTGATGCAGCCAGTCAGGATGCTCTCGATGGCTATTTTTTGAGGATCTGAGGAGCCATGCCAAATCTTTTCAGTCTCCTGAGAGGGAATAGGCTTTGTCGTGCCCTCTTCACGACTGTCTTGGTGTGTTTGGACCATGATAGTTTGTTGGTTATTTGGACACCAAGGAACTTGAAGCTCTCAACCTGTTCCACTACAGCTCCGTAGATGAGAATGGGGGCGTGTTCGGTCCTTAAGGTTGTTGTCCTGGCACCACACGGCCAGGTCTCTGACCTCCTCTCTATAGGCTGTCTCATCGTTGTCGGTGATCAGGTCTACCACTGTTGTGTCGTCAGCAAACATAATGATGGTGTTGGAGTCGTGCCTGGCCATGCAGTCATGGGTGATCAGGGAGTACAGGAGGGGACTGAGCACGCACCCCTGAGGGGCCCCTGTGTTGAGGATCAGCGTGGCAGATGTTGTTACCTACCCTTACCACCTGGGGGCGGCCCTTCAGGAAGTCCAGGATCCAGTTGCAGAGGGAGGTGTTTAGTCCCAGGGTCCTTAGTTTAGTGATGAGCTTTGAGGGCACTATGGTGTTGAAGGCTGGGCTGTAGTCAATGAACAGCATTCTCACATAGGTGTTCCTTTTGTCCAGGTGGGAAAGGGCAGTGTGGAGTGCAACAGAGATCATGCATCATCTGTGGATCTGTTGGGGTGGTATGGAAATTGGAGTGAGCCTAGGGTTTCCTGGATAATGGTGTTGATGTGAGCCATAGCCAGCCTTTCAAAGCACTTCATGGCTAATTATATGCAACTTAGATTATATCTGAAAATATCTATAGCTACCTAACCACAGGGATGCATTTCAATAAATGTTACTGTAAATACTTTGCTTACTCAGAGGATGTGAATGAAGCTGTTTTAGAGACCTGGTATTGACTGTGTTTTCTCCCTGTAGGTGAGAGACATGTTTGCCATGGCCCGGAAGAACGCCCCCTGTATCCTGTTCATAGATGAGATAGACGCGGTGGGCCGCAAGAGGGGCGGGGGTAATTTTGGGGGCCAGAGTGAGCAGGAGAACACTCTCAACCAGCTGCTAGTGGAGATGGATGGTAAGTAGGGTTAAGATATGGGCGAAATTAGATGGGGACACTATCACACTCACTATCATAATGAAAACTCTTATGTGACATTGCTACTCTGTGAATTCATCTGTTATAAAGCTGTTATTGTCCGCCATTACTCTAAGATGTTTACTTTATTAACTATAATGCATATATACCGTAAGAGTAATTCCCTGGTATTTTTCCGTTAGGGTTCAATACCAGCACCAACGTGGTTGTCCTGGCGGGCACCAACAGACCGGACATCTTGGATCCTGCACTCATGAGGCCTGGCAGATTTGACAGGCAGATTTACATAGGTATGGAATCTTTAAAATTACACTGGAGCTCAGGCAACGGTAATTTCAGTGTTATATCAACGTACTGCATATTGATATTCATATTGACATCTAATGTCATTCGGTAAGACTTTATGTAAACTTACATAAGGACTTCATAACCCATTTATAACCCATTCATAACCATTTAATCATCAGCAGACTACAGTATGAGCATTTCATAAAATTAAACACACGTCCATGTTTCAGGCCCACCTGACATCAAAGGCAGGGCGTCCATCTTCAAAGTGCACTTACGGCCAATTAAAGTCGACCCTGCTATGGACAAAGACGGATTGGCCAGGAAGATGGCTGCCGCCACACCAGGCTTCACTGGCAAGTCGAGCTGCTCTGTGTGAGAAGATGCCGTGTTGATTATCTTGATGTCTTCTTTTTTTCCCAACATCCTCTCTGTCTTCGCCAGGAGCCGACATAGCTAACGTGTGCAACGAGGCTGCCCTAATTGCTGCTAGACACCTCAACCCACATGTGGGAGGAAAACACTTTGAGCAGGCCATCGACAGGGTCATCGGCGGTCAGTACAATGTCTTCCATCACCTTCTCTTATTGTGTGGTCCCTGCTCTTCCTCACCGTTATTTCTCTCTCTCTCTCTCTCTCTCTCTCTCTATCCTTATCTCTCTCCTGTCTTCTCTATCTGTAGGTCTTGAGAAGAAGACCCAGGTGCTGCAGCCCAATGAGAAGAAGACTGTAGCGTACCATGAGGCTGGGCATGCAATAGTGGGTTGGTTCCTGCAACATGCTGACCCACTGCTGAAGGTAACGCCCTCTTTAAAGGCCTTGATTTGTTTATCTGTTGCCAAACAAATACATCGTATTACTATAAAAAAATGTTTTTATGAGCACTGCATACTATAAACAACAATTGGAATCAATAAAAGGAGACCTGTGAGACTTCTTTGAAGTCATTATATTATATATAATTATATAATATTATATTGATGCTTGTGTGATTTCATGAGATGCTTAATGGCACAATTCAATCAAACGTTCACTAGGAGTTTGAAAAGTCACGTTTTGTAGGTTCGGCTTCAATGTTTTCTCTCTGCAGTGAGGGCCTTTCACAGAGTGAGTTTGATGTTTGGCTATGATTAGATGTGATTTATTTCAAGCACAATTCAACCACACGTGGATACAATGAGAGTAGAAGGTGTCATGAAAGACAAGGCATTTTTTAATTGTGTTTTCCAGGCCTGGAATGTTTTGGAAAATGATCAAATGCAAAAAGTTTAGCAAAAGTAATGAAAATTAATGTAATAATTTCTCTTAATGTCATTTATTTACCGTTTTTTATAATATTTTATCAATCAAATAGAAATCAACATATCAGCCAGGATCCGAATGACACTTTAGTACATCTGCCTTTGCACGCATCCCCCATAGATATTAAAACTAGGGCATCACCTGCATGTGTGCGATGCGAGTGGGCCGCTGCTCAAGGTTTTGATTTTGATTTATTAGGATTCACATTTGCCGACGCCAATGGCGACAGCTAGTCTTACTGGGGTCCGACACCTGTCATTTGACCGGCAGCATTTTACATTTTAATTTAATTAATTTAAGAATTGTACCGGATCCATTTAGTTTATGGTAATTCATTTTACCAGAACATGCAACTTCGATTCAACGGTGTACATCATTCTTACAGAGTTGCGATGAGCAATTTTGAAGATATAAGAATACATAGGTGGCGCGTGCATGAAGCTGTCCATAAAGTATATAGAATTAAATTGCCAAAAATATAAAGCCTAAATAGCTTACTCCTGTCTATACATAAATATGTACAATTATTAAAAATAGGCTACTACCCTAGAAAGCATGATTTGTCCACAGAGGGTAATTAGCTTCTTAAAAAAAGACAACCTTTGGATTGTTTTAAATCGCATAGCTACAGTCGGAAGGGGACGCAATTTTGGGGCAGATTATTGTTGAGTTACGACTGTCAGTGAAAAGCAGAGAGACGCAGCCAGGCATTTACAGACTCCAATTTGTCTTTTAATTATCAAAATTCTCAACTTAATTGAGTGAACTTGGCGGAGAACATCGGCCATATTGTCTGTTTTTTTTTACAGTAATTTCTTCCTCTTGTATTGTGTTTTCCTCCTCTTTTCTCAGGCCCAGAGTAATATCTATTATCTATTATCTAATTATCTATTATATCATATAATAAAAGATACTGCTAATGTCTCCAGTCATATAAAATGTAGTAGAATTGCATGAAATGTGTTAATGAAAGGCCAGATTAGATGTAGCCTTTATTTTGGATAATGTGGCTTCAAAACTTGTTTTGCAGATATGTACTTCCAGTTGATTTGGGAATCCAATATATGGGACATTGCAACTCAATAGTCACCCTGCAAAGTAAGATTAGATAAATGTGACTTAACCAGAAAACATACATTTCCTGAAGAACATTTGTGAGCTTGCTTCAGCTGTATAAAATTATTTGTAGTCTACCATAGCCATTTGATTTCTGATATATTGAATGAGCAAATTATTTCAAAAGACATAAAATGTTTTTGGTTGTAATGTTGCAGTGTTATACATCAAGGGTGGTCAACCATCTTCCAGTAGAGCTAAAGGGTGGGCAGGCTTTTATTCCAGTCCCCCTCTAACAAACCATATATTAGAAATGTTCTGCTCAATCGAACTTGATAAACTGTCTCTGATGTGTTTGAGCAGGACTTGATCAAAAGCTTGCACATCCAGTAGACAGTTGGCAGCCATTCTACTTTCAGAGAGAACCCTACCAGTGTTGATATGCTTACTTTTTTTTATACTTGCATCGAGACCCTGCCAATTGTTGCTCATGGATATTTGGTTAAAGGTCATGGAGAAGTCATGAAATGCCATCTGTCAAAATGTGTATGAACCCTGGATTTCTAAAGAGCTGGATTTGTAAAGTGGATTCTCTTTCACTGTTCTAATTCTAAGGGTCCCTCTTCTCTTCCCCTAGGTGTCCATCATCCCCAGAGGGAAGGGGTTAGGGTACGCCCAGTACCTTCCCAAGGAGCAGTACCTGTACACGCGGGAGCAGCTGTTTGACAAGATGTGTATGATTCTGGGAGGGCGTGTGGCTGAACAGGTCTTCTTTGGGAAGACCACCACAGGAGCTCAGGATGACCTGAAGAAGGTCACCCAGTCAGCCTACGCACAGGTACTGTACTGCACGGATCATCAACTAGAATTCTGGAGAGGATGTCCAGGTGGCAGGAACATAATTACAAATAATTTGTAGACTGCAAATTGATCGCAAGAAGCCCAAACAGATATAATGTTTGACTAAAACATGATCATTTCAAACCTTGCTTACATTTTCATACGTTCACGTGTCTCTTTTATTATGCGTGCGAATACTTGGAAACAGATGTCTTAAATTAGTATTTTATGTCCAACAATGACATTTCCACACGCCTATCGGATAGGATTAAATACATAAAAATATAATGAATAGAACCGGAGTCCCCGTTCAAGTCAATTATGCATCTGTTCTATGCATTTAATCATATCCGACAGGCGAAATATAGACAACTTTAGAAAAACTGGACCCAGAGCTTTTAAAATGAATCCCCAGGTACAGTCAGGAAAAAAAAAACAATAGTTACGCTTCAACAACGTCGATAGGAATTTGTTTTGGGAAGTGTTACTGTTTGTTATGTCATAGCACCTGTTGTATTCATGATCCCCCACATTACTTCCGGCCTCCAGATAGTGCAGTTCGGGATGAGTGAGAAGGTGGGCCAGGTGTCGTTTGACCTCCCTCGGCAGGGGGAGATGGTGATGGAGAAGCCTTACAGCGAGGCCACGGCAGAGCTCATAGACCAGGAGGTCAGAGACCTGGTGGACAGCGCCTACCAGAGGACCATGGAGCTCATTATGGACAAGAGGGAGTGTGTGGACATGGTGAGAATTACATTGACCTACATGAACATCTCGTAGTTCCAAGGTTTTCAGAGTACTCCTCATGCTGTCTTATCAAGGGTACACCCATCTGCCCCTGCTACTGGGTGAGAAGATGAGGAGGATGAAAGTGGAAGCACCCTTAGTCTCCTGGGTTACGGACTACCTGACCGGTAGGCCACAATTTGTGTGGCTACAGAGCTGTGTGTCAGAACGGGCAGTGAGCAACACAGGGGCCCCCCAGGGAACGGTCCTGTCCCCCTTCCTGTTCACCCTCTACACCTCGGACTTCAGATATAACTCTGAAACATGCCACCTGCAGAAGTTCTCGGATGACTCCGCAATTGTAGGGTGCATCAGGGGTGGGCAGGAGGAGGAGTACAGGAGCACAATCAGTGACTTTGTGGTTTGGTGTGAGCAGAACCACCTTCAGCTCAACATCAGCAAAACAAAGGAGATTGTAGTGGACTTCAGGAGAACCAAGGCCCAAACGACTGCAGTCCCTATACAGTGGATGGATGTGGAAATGGTTGGTTCATACAAGTTCCTGGGATTCCATATGGACAACAGGCTGGAATGGGCCGGTAACACCGGGGCTCTGTACAAAAAGGGCCAGAGCCGACTCTACTTTCTGAAGAGGCTTAGGTCCTTCAACATGTGCAGTAAACTACTGCATAATCTCTACCCGTTTTTTGCAGTGGTGTGCTTGGGCGCCAACATAAAGCCCGGTGATGCTTCTCGGGTAAATAAGCTGATCAGGAAGGCTAGTTCTGGGGATTAACCTTGACACTCTAGAGTAGATGGCGGAGGGAAGGATCTTGGCTGCTGGCCATCATGGACAATGTCACCCACCCTCTGCATGCCATGGTTATGATGCAGAGGAGCACTTTCAGTCACAGACTGATCCCACCACGGTGTACCAGAGAACGCTACAGGAGGTCCTTCCTGCCGGCGGCTATTAGACTATTTAATGCCTCACCGGGGGACCGTGCCGTCGGCAACATAGACATTGAACTGTTGGTGTTAAGACCTAGTTTGACAATTGTGCATCCATCCATCCGTGAGTAACTCTCTGGCCTGTAATCACTCATTCACTCAGGACTTATTCATTCAAAACTCATTCATTCAGGACTGTATATACAGTTGAAGTCGGAAGTTTACATACACTTAGGTTGAAGTCATTAAAACTCATTTGTCAACCACTCCACAGATTTCATGTTAACAAACTATAGTTTTGGCAAGTCTGTTAGGACATCTACTTTGTGCATGACACAAGTAATTCTTCCAACAATTGTTTACAGACAGATTATTTCACTATATCACAATTCCAGTGGGTCAGAAGTTTACATACACTAAGTTGACTGTGCCTTTAAACAGCTTGGAAAATTCCAGAAAATGATGTCATTGCTTTAGAAGCTTCTGATAGGCTAATTGACATAATTTGAGTAAATTGGAGGTGTACCTGTGGATGTATTTCAAGGCCTACCTTCAAACTCAGTGCCTCTGCTCGACATCATGGGAAAATCAAAAGAAATCAGCCAAGACCTCAGAAAACATTTTTTGTAGACCTCCACAAGTCTGGTTCATCCTTGGGAGCAATTTCCAAACACCTGAAGGTACCACGTTCATCTGTACAAACAATAGTACGCAAGTATTAACACCATGGGACCACACAGCCGTCATACCGCTCAGGAAGGAGACGCATTCTGTCTCCTAGAGATTAACGTACTTTGGTGCGAAAATTGCAAATCAACAGCAAAGGACCTTGTGAAGATGCTGGAGGAAAAAAAGTATCAATATCCACAATAAAACGAGTCCTATATCGACATAACCTGAAAGGCCGCTCAGCAAGGAAGAAGCCACTTCTCCAAAACCGCCATAAAAAAGCCAGACTACGGTTTGCAACTGCACATGGACATGCACTTTTTGGAGAAATGTCCTCTGGTCTGATGAAACAATAATAGAACTGTTAGGCCATAATGACCATGGTAATGTTTGGGGTTGCAGCATCATGTTGTGGGGGTGCTTTGCTGCAGGAGGGACTGGTGCACTTCACAAAATAGATGGCATCATGAGGAAGGAAAAGTAATGTGGATATATTGAAGCAACATCTCAAGACATCAGTCAGGAAGTTAAAGCTTGGTCGCAAATGGGTCTCCCAAATGGACAATGACCCTAAGCATACTTCCAAAGTTGTGGCAAAATGGCTTAAGGACTGAAAAAGCATGTGCAAGCAAGGAGGCCAACAAACCTGACCCTGTCAGGAGGACTGGGCCAAAATTCACCCAACTTATTGTGGGAAGCTTGTGGAAGGCTCCCCGAAACGTTTGACCCAAGTTAAACAATTTAAAGGCAATGCTACCAAATACTAATTGAGTGTATGTAAACTTCTGACCCACTGGGAATGTGATGAAATAAATAAAAGCTGAAATAAATCATTCTCTCTGCTATTATTCTGCCATTTCACATTCTTAAAATAAAGTGCGCGTAACACAATAACATACGCGTTTAGCTATTTAAGTATCTCTTCCTGTCATTTACCTGTACAGTTAATTTAACCATGCAAATATTCACTTACCTGTACAGTTAATGTAACCATGCAAATATTCACTTACCTGTACAGTTAATGTAACCATGCAAATATTCACTTACCTGTTCATTTACCCAGTCTGTCTATTAAGTAAACTATTATTACCCTCACTTATATCATACACACTTTTAGCTATTTAAGTATTTCTCTGCCATCGACCTGTATAGTATAGTTAACAATGCAAATATTTTTTATTTATTTATATCAACTTGCAATGTTTGAATCATTTTTTCACCTATCAGTCTGTAATAAAGTATAGTGTACATATTCAGCCATTCATTCATACTATGCAATGCCTATTTATAGCTTTTTGCACTCCAGTTTTCTAGTTTTCTTGCTGAGCTAAAACATAAACCTATTAGTCTGAAAGCTGCTGTCTGGCTCTTACCCATGCCCATTCTGATGTGTCATGAATGTCACTGCGCTCACTGCGACATCACTGTTCTTCTCTCCTCTCCCCAGGTGGGGAAGCGTCTTCTAGAGAAGGAGGTTCTGGACAAGGCGGACATGCTAGAACTGCTAGGGCCGCGGCCGTTTGAGGAGAAGTCGACATATGAGGAGTTTGTGGAGGGGACGGGTAGTTTCGAAGAGGACACCAGCCTGCCAGAGGGCCTGAAGGACTGGAACCAGGAGAGAGGGGACGCATATGAGGTTGAGGAGAAACTGTCCCAATAGGCAGGACACACAGTGACAGAGTGGAGAGCAACTCTTAACCTAACACCTGTCTCAGCACGGCACAACACACCTATCATGTAGCAGAGGGGAGGTTTTAGTAGTATCTGACACATTAGGAAATTAATATGAATAATAATACATTATTTGGAAAAAACACTTTATAAAATAAATTATACAGATACTGAGATACAGATATTTAAATATAAAGTGCCTTCAGAAAGTATTCAGACCCCTTGACTTTTTCCACATTTTGGTACGTTTACAGCCTTATTCTAAAATGGATTAAATAAATAGATCTACACACAATATCCCATAATGACGAAGCGAAAACAGGTTTTTAGAAATGTTTGCAAATGTATTTAAAATAAAAAACAGAAATACCTTATTTAGATAAGTATTCAGACCCTTTGCTATGAGACTCTAAATTGAGTTCAGGTGCATCCTGTTTCCATTGATCATCCTTGAGATGTTTCTTCAACTTGATTGGATTCCACCTGTGGTAAATTCAATTGATTGTACTTGATTTGGAAAGGCACACAACTGTCTATTTAAGGTCCCACAGTTGACAGTGCATGTCAGAGCTAAAACCAAGCCATGAGGTCGAATGAATTGTTGGAGACAGGATTGAGCTCCGAGACAGGATTTTGTGGAGGCACAGATCTGGGGGAAGGGTACCAAAACATTTCTGCAGCATTGAAAGTCCCTCAGAACACAGTGGCCTCCATCATTCTTAAATGAAAGAAGTTTGGAACCACCAAGACTCTTCCTAGAGCTGGCCGCCCCGCCGTCAAACTGCGCAATCGGGGGAGAAGGGGCTTGGTCAGGGAGGTGACCAAGAAACTGATGGTCACTCTGACAGAGCTCTAGAGTTCCTCTGTAGAGATGGGATAACCTTCCAGAAGGACAACCATCTCTGCAGCACTCCACCAATCAGTCCTTTATGGTAGAGTGGCCAGACAGAACCTACTCCTCAGTAAACGGCACATGACAGCCCGCTTGGAGTTTGCCAAAAGGCAGCTAAAGGACTCTCAGACCATGAGAAACAAGATTCTCTGGTCTAATGAAACCAAGATTGAACTCTTCTGGCACCATCCCTTCAGTGAAGCATGGTGGTGGCAGCATCATGCTGTGGGGATGTTTTTCAGCAGCAGGGACTGGGAGACTAGTCAGGATCGAGGGAAAGATGATCGGAGCAAAGTACAGAGAGACCCTTGATGAAAACCTGCTCCAGAGCGCTCAGGATCTCAGACTGGGGCGAAGGTTCATATTCCAACAGGACAACGACCCTAAGCACACAGCCATGAAAACGCAGGAGTGGCTTCAGTACAAGTATCTGAATGTCCTTGAGTGGCCCTGCCAGAACCCGGACTTGAACCTGATCAAACATCTCTTATAGAGACCTGAAAATAGCTGTGCAACAACGTTCTCCATCCAACCTGACAGAGCTTGAGAGGATCTGCAGAAAAGAATGGGAGAAACTCTCCAAATACAGGTGTGCCAAGCTTGTAGCGTCAAACCCAAGAAGACTTAAGGCTGTAATCGCTGCCAAAGGTGCTTCAACAAAGTACTGAGTAAAGGGGGGAAAAAAGTATTTAAAGAATTTTAGAATAAGTCAAGGGGTTGAATACTTTCTGAAGGCAAAAACATTTTTTGAAATTATATTATTTTATACTAATACAAATTCTCTGAGAAAGATAATTTACTTAACAAGTAATACTTTTTTTTTTTTTTTTTTTTCTAAATGTTTTCTGAGATTGGAGAACACATTGGGAGGGATCTTAGACCATTCCTCCATACAGAATCTTTCCTGATCCTTGACATTCTTTCTCTGTGCTTATGGACTACCCTCTTCAATTCAAACCACAGGTTTTAGACTAAGTTGGCCATTGCAAAATGTTGATTTTGTGGTCAATTAACCATTTCTTTGTGGAATTTGATGTGTGCTTGGGGTTATTTCTGGAAGATCCACTTGCGGCTAACTTTAAGCCTCCTGGCAGAGGCATCCATGTTTTTGGCTAAAATGTATGTACTGGGTAAAGTTCATGACACCGTTGACCTTAACAAAGGGCCCTAGGACCAGTGGAAACAAAATAGACCCTTATTTTACAGTAAGTTTGGGGTTATTTTCTGCTTATCGGATCATTCTTTCGACACCAAACCCACCACTGGTGTGCGTGGCCAAAGAGCCTCAGTATTTGTATTATTTATTTACTGCATATAATTTTGGATTCTGTACATCTGCACCATAAGACCAGATGTTCAGCTATTTATGTAAAGAAAAGGGACTTCCTCCATGTAAAATGAAATTCACAACTGTATTTGTTTCCTTTCTCAAATGAATGCTACATTTGAAATCTTCTTGTTCACCATTATCTACCAATGACAAGAGGTACTGGTTATGAAAGATGCACCACTCAGAGTACTAATATCCTAGTTCATCGAAATGCTGCTCCAGTAGTGTGCGGTTGTTGAAAATGTACAGTAGCGATCATCTACAGAATTGTAAACAAGTTGCTACCTCACTACAAAGCGATATATTCAACTCAATTGCCTTCGTATAGGTTTGTGAAAAACATCTTGCCTTCCCCAAAATATTTCAGGATTGTACATCTGGAAATGTTTCCACCATTGTAACTGATCACCACTGAAGATTCCTAATAGTTTATAATTATTGATTTAATACTCTATAAAGTATTTTGTAAATATTTTTGCATAAAATGTATATATCTAGTTGATGGTGTTTTTGTATTCTGTGCACTTAAGGTACATTTGCCTGTTACCACCTCTTGTTCTCCAGTTACTGGGGGACAGAAAGGAGTTTTCCATTTGGATTAAAAATAATTAGATGCTGTGTATGAAAGCAATGGCTATACTACCATGTATAAAGGATGTTTTGTTTCATCAATGAATGCAGTGTTTCCTCTGTTCACTTTGCTTTTAATTTCACTGCTTTTTAAGTTAGTTTCAATAAACTGTTTCCATTTTGTGGTAATGTTTTAGTGTAGTTATTCATATGAAGCAATAAGAGGTATGTCAATGATATCATAGTTATTTTCAGTGCATGTTAGTGCAATATATTTTTGAATTCTTCTCAATATATCAACGCATCTCATTTACATCTAGTCCTCACTACTTCCAGTGCATTCGGAAAATATTCAGACCCCTTCACTTTTTCCACATTTTGTTACGTTAAGCCTTATTCAACAAAAAAAAATGTCCCCCCTCCATCTACACACAATACCCCATAATGACATCAATACCCCATAATGACATCAATACCCCATAATGACATCAATACCCCATAATGACACAATACCCCATAATGACACAATACCCCATAATGATACAATACCCCATAATGACACAATACCCCATAATGACCCAATACCCCATAATGACATCAATACCCCATAATGACATCAATACCCCATAATGACACAATACCCCATAATGATACAATACCCCATAATGATACAATACCCCATAATGACACAATACCCCATAATGATACAATACCCCATAATGACACAATACCCCATAATGATACAATACCCCATAATGACACAATACCCCATAATGACACAATACCCCATAATGATACAATACCCCATAATGACACAATACCCCATAATGACATCAATACCCCATAATGACATCAATACCCCATAATGACACAATACCCCATAATGATACAATACCCCATAATGATACAATACCCCATAATGACACAATACCCCATAATGACACCAATACCCCATAATGACACAATACCCCATAATGACACCAATACCCCATAATGACACCAATACCCCATAATGACACAATACCCCATAATGACATCAATACCCCATAATGACATCAATACCCCATAATGACATCAATACCCCATAATGACACAATACCCCATAATGACACAATACCCCATAATGATACAATACCCCATAATGACACAATACCCCATAATGACCCAATACCCCATAATGACATCAATACCCCATAATGACATCAATACCCCATAATGACACAATACCCCATAATGATACAATACCCCATAATGATACAATACCCCATAATGACACAATACCCCATAATGATACAATACCCCATAATGACACAATACCCCATAATGATACAATACCCCATAATGACACAATACCCCATAATGACACAATACCCCATAATGATACAATACCCCATAATGACACAATACCCCATAATGACATCAATACCCCATAATGACATCAATACCCCATAATGACACAATACCCCATAATGATACAATACCCCATAATGATACAATACCCCATAATGACACAATACCCCATAATGACACCAATACCCCATAATGACACAATACCCCATAATGACACAATACCCCATAATGACCCAATACCCCATAATGACATCAATACCCCATAATGACACAATACCCCATAATGACACAATACCCCATAATGACACAATACCCCATAATGACACAATACCCCATAATGACCCAATACCCCATAATGACATCAATACCCCATAATGACACAATACCCCATAATGATACAATACCCCATAATGACACAATACCCCATAATGATACAATACCCCATAATGACACAATACCCCATAATCACACAATACCCCATAATGATACAATACCCCATAATGACACAATACCCCATAATGACATCAATACCCCATAATGACATCAATACCCCATAATGACACAATACCCCATAATGATACAATACCCCATAATGATACAATACCCCATAATGACACAATACCCCATAATGACACCAATACCCCATAATGACACCAATACCCCATAATGACACAATACCCCATAATGACACAATACCCCATAATGACCCAATACCCCATAATGACATCAATACCCCATAATGACACAATACCCCATAATGACACAATACCCCATAATGACACAACACCCCATAATGACACAATACCCCATAATGACACAATACCCCATAATGACACCAATACCCCATAATGACACAATACCCCATAATGATACAATACCCCATAATGACATCAATACCCCATAATGACATCAATACCCCATAATGACACAATACCCCATAATGATACAATACCCCATAATGATACAATACCCCATAATGACATCAATACCCCATAATGATACAATACCCCATAATGATACAATACCCCATAATGACACAATACCCCATAATGACACAATACCCCATAATGATACAATACCCCATAATGACATCAATACCCCATAATGACATCAATACCCCATAATGACCCAATACCCCATAATGACCCAATACCCCATAATGACCCAATACCCCATAATGACCCAATACCCCATAATGACCCAATACCCCATAATGACATCAATACCCCATAATGACACAATACCCCATAATGACATAATACCCCATAATGACACAATACCCCATAATGACACAATACCCCATAATGACATCAATACCCCATAATGACAAAGCAAAAACAGGTTTGTAGAATTTTTTACAAATGTAAAAAAAAACTGAAATCAAATTTAAATAAGTATTCAGACCCTTTACTCAGTACTTTGTTGAAGCACCTTTGAAAGTGATCACAGCCTCAGGTCTTCTTGGGTATGACGCTACAAGATTGGCACACCTATATTTGGGGAGTTTCTCCCATTCTTCTCTGCAGATCCTCTCAAACTCTATCAGGTTGGATGGGGATCGTCGCTGCATAGCTATTTTCAGGTCTCCAGAGATGTTCGGTCGGGTTCAAGTCCGAGCTCTGGCTGGGCCACTCAAGGACATTCAGAGACTTGTCCCGAAGCCACTCCTGCGTTGTCCTGTTGGAAGGTGAACCTTCGCCTAAGCGCTCTGGAGCATGTGTTCATCAAGGATCTCTCTGCACTTTGCTCATTTCATCTTTGCCTCGATCCTGACTAGTCTCCCAGTCTTTGCTGCTGAAAAACATCCACACAGCATGACGCTGCCACCACCATGCTTCACCGTAGGGATGGTGCCAGGTTTCCTCCAGACGTGAACTCTGTCAGAGTGACCATCGGGTTCTTGGTCACCTCCCTCCCCTGGTTGCTCAGTTTGTCAGGGCCGACAGCTCTAGGAAGAGCCTTAATGGTTCCAAACTTCTTCCATTTAAGAATGATGGAGGTCACTGTGTTCTTGGGGACCTTCAATGTAGCAGACATTTTTTGGTACCCTTCCCCAGAATTGTGCCTCGACACAATCCTGTCTCGGAGCCCTATGGACAATTCCTTTGACCTCATGGCTTGATTTATGCTCTGAAATGCACTGTCAACTGACAGGTGTGTGCCTTTCCAAATCATGTCCAATCAATTTAAATTACCACAGGTGGACTCCAATCAAGATGTAGAAACATCTTAAGGATGATCAATGGAAACATGATGCACCTGAGCTCAATTTCAAGTCTCATAGCAAAGAGTCTGAATACTTATGTAAATAAGTTATTTTATTTTTTTATTTTTAATGCATTTGCCAAAATGTCTAAACCTGTTTTCTCTTTGTCATTATGGTGTAGATTGATGAGTAAAATGTTTTATTTAATCTATTTTTAGAGTAAGGCTGTAACTTAACAAAATGTGGAAAAAGTCTAGGGTTCTAAATACTTTCCGAAGGCGCTGTATGTACATTGTTTGAAAATGTGATTCACATATTGAAATACATCACGTGTCCATACTTTTAAACAGTGTTCAGGTTTAAACTGTACCTCTGTCTCAATGCGCAACAGCCAATTAAAATTGTCAACGTAGTTGCACATGATAAAACTCAAAAGTTAGCCCTATGCAAACCACAGCTGGCCATGATTATATCCAGTCGAAATTCCATGTAAGGCAATTAAAATCGTAACGTTGTTGGACGTGATTCAACACTTGTTCATGAAAGTGCACTTAACATAAGTCCAACGGCTCTGATAATCAAAGCAACTAGGTCACATGCACTTGACTGACTGGTCACAGAGCTCACAGTGTAGAGCGTCTACCTCATGTTCGAATCCCACATAATTGTTTACCCGTTTGAAATGTAGCATTACATTAATTGTGTTAGTGTGATGAGAAGATTATGGAGCTACGTCTTTCGCATTACGGACAAACACTGCTATGGCCTAATAGTCATATTGCATTGGCTATATTACATAGACAAATAAATGTAGTCCTTTTAATAATCACCTACTTTGTCACATATGCATTACTTGACTCAAGGACCAACAGTGGAGTGTTTTTTTCCTCAAATAAAAACCTTGAAGTCACTGTCTCTGGGCCTCAGTGGATCAACCAATCAGTGATCGCAGTAAATTACAGTAAAGTGTAAATTACAGCTATTTGACACAAACGTCTTCAAGTTTTATTTTACGAATATAAACGTACATTTTGTATAATTACTCCTACATCTTTATTCTGACAAAGCACATGAATGTGTGTGAAATGGATAGGCAAAAATGTGGGATTTTGTCATATATGCGAAAATGTGCCTTTTGAATTTAGTATCTAGTACTAGGAGCCTAGTCAAGGATGCATCATACAATATTATTGGGACACTACACTTTGCAGACCTAGTGGAACAAAAGTAAACCTTGAAATTGGAGGTTAGAAATATCCCACATGTTGACCTATTTTTAAAAATTCCATTGGCTGGTGCCTATAAAGTCTAATATCTTTGATCTTAGACTTTATAGGCTGATGCAGAATTTGTTACAGAAAAGAATCACTATCAGCTGGTGAGGTTAGCATAGGGTTAACGTGTGCCAGGGGACCAGCTACAATGTAGCGTTCTATCGTGTGCAACTACTTTGATGATTGTAAATGGCTAATGCTCATTTTGAGATGGTCCAAGTTAAATGGCCCCCATATGTTTAGCAACATTGTGCTTGCATTGATTTCACAGGGGAAGAATTTGGCAGGAATGAGCCAACAACAGCTAGCATCAGAATCTCAGGTGCCACCTACTGCCGTTGTGCCCTTGAGCAAGGCACTTAACCCCTAATGCTGCTCTGTGGCTAGCCCTCTGCTGCTCCCAGCTTCTCTTGTGTGTGTGTCTGTGTGTGTGTGTGTGTGTGTGTGTGTGTGTGTGTGTGTGTGTGTGTGTGTGTGTGTGTGTGTGTGTGATTGTCTGTGTTGTCTGGAGGGGTTGGGAATAACATAAGATAGCAAAAAATACACATTTCTGATTCACATTTGACAGGTAATTGTTGTTGAAGAGTCTCCTCCTTCCAACTATTTTGTAAAGCTTCATGCATACCAGTATTCACCAGTATTCATGCATACCAGTATCATGAACTACACCACACAAACAATCCTGTCTACTCGTTGCAGTGAAACATGGTAAATATACAAAAGGTAACTGTATTTTCAGATCTGGATTAAGGTACACTAGATTATCAAAAGTATGTGGACATCTCATTCCAAAATCATGGGCATTATTATGCAGTTGGTCCCCCTTTGATGCTATAACAGCCTCCACTCTTCTGGGAAGGCTTTCCACTAGATGTTGGAACATTCCTGCAGGGACTTGCTTCCATTCAGCCACAAGAACATTAGTGAGGTTGGGCACTGATGTTGGGCAATTAGGTCTGGCTCGCAGTCAGCTTTCCAATTCATCCCAAAGGTGTTCGATGGTTTGAGGTCAGGCCTCTGTGAAGGCCAGTCAAGTTCTTTCACACAGATCTCGACAAACCATTTCTGTATGGACCTCGCTTTGTGCACGGGGGCATTGTCATGCTGAAACAGGAAAGAGCCTTCCCCAAACTGTTGCCACAAAGTTGAAAGCACAGAATTGTCTAGAATGTCATTGCATGCTGTAGCGTTAAGATGATTATGTTTTCCCTTCACAGGAACTAAGGAGCCCGAATCATGAAAAACAGCCCCAGACCATAATTCCTCCTCCACCAAACTTTACAGTTGGCACTATGCATTGGGGCAGGTTGCGTTCTCCTTGATCCGCCAAACTCAGATTCGTTGGTTGGACTGCCAGATGTTGAAGCGTGATTCATTACTCCAGACAACGCGTTTCCACTGCTCCAGAGTCCAATGGAGGTGAGCTTTACACCACTCCAGCAGACACTTGGGATTGCGCATGGTGATCTTAGGCTTGTGTGCGGCTGCTCGTCCATGGAAACCCATTTCATGAAGCTCCCGACTAACAGTTTTTGTGCTGATGTTGCTTCCAGAGACAGTTTGGATCTCGGAGTGTTGCAATTGAGGAAAGACAAAGTGTGGCCTGCCACTTCGCGGCATAGCCGTTGTTGCTCCTAGACGTTTCCACTTCACAATAACAGCACTTACAGTTGACCGGGGCAGCTCTAACAGGGCAGAAATTTGACAAACTGACTTGTTGTAAAGGTGGCGACCTATGATGGTGCTACGTTGAAAGTCACTGAGCTCTTCAGTAAGGTACTGTCAATGTTTGTCTATGAAGATTGCACGGCCGTGTGTCCGATTTTATAAACCTGTCAGCAACGAGTGTTGCTGAAATAGCCAAATCCACTCATTTGAAGGGGTGTCCACATACTTTTGAATATATAGTGTATACTAGACCTCACCTCTGACTTAGTTCTGATGGTAAGGGAACGGTGTGCAGCATGTTCCAGTCAAAACACCAATGTCATGACATACATGTATTATTTCTTACAAATGTTCATCAAGTAAACCACAAAAATAGGAATATTCCTTCCTATTATATAACACATAGTTTTGGTACAGTAGTTCATTTCAACATAAAAAAATTGTATCAATACAGTATATCTTAATGTTACTGTGTATAAAAATCACAAATAAGCAAAAATCCTATGTTCCTGATTATTTGCATATTGCAACAGTTCTCCAGCTGAGTGAGGTTGTCAGGGTGACTGTCCTTCAGTCTGCACTGATAAGGATTGTCCAGCAGAGAGCAGGGTTCCTTCTACAATATCAGTGTCTCCATGAAAATAACACTCTCTCATTGCCTCGCATGTCCACAAGTTCATAACCCATGGCTCATGCAAAATAGTCCCAAGCATAGCAATGTGGCATTTGCTTGGACTGCTGAGTCTCTTTCTCTCTCATTGTTGGAAAAGGAGATATACGAGAAAATAGCCCTCGCTCCGGCATTGACTTTAACTACTGTGTGGGTCGGTCCTTTATGTCGTTGAAGGTCTTTTAGAAAATATACAAAAAAGGAATGTGAATATTGTTTAGTCTGCTTTACCATGTCCATCTGAGAACTACTGGCCATAAGAGAGGTGGAGCCTTGTTATGTCCATCTGCAGAGTGCCAATGAAGTGGCCAGAGAAGCCAAGAAGAGGGTCACCGATAGGCTGATCTCTGAAGCTCCTCCACAGTCCTTGGCATTTTCCTAAAATCAACAAGAAGAAAAGAACATTTCAAAATGAATTGATAAATCCTCATATACAACTAGAAAAATACAATAAAAAAATACTTGTATTTTTCTGGGCTGTGGAGACCCTTTTTATATTGGTTATTTGAATAATCCTTTGTATAACCATGTGTATGGTTCTTCATTACAATGATAGAACCAGAGGGTTCGTCATTACACTGTAAACACTCCTGTCTACTCGTTGCAGTGAAACATGGTAAATATACAAAAAGTAACTGTGTTTTTGAGCTGGATTAAGGTACTCTAGATTATCAAAAGTATGTGGACACCTCATTCCAAAATCATGGGCATTAATATGGAGTTGTTCCCCCTTTTGCTTGTGAGGTCGGGCACTGATGTTTGGCGATTAGGCCTGGCTCACAGTCAGCGTTCCAATTCATCCCAAATGTGTTCGATGGGGTTAAGGTCAGAGCTCTGTGCAGGCCAGTCAAGTTCTTCCTCACTGATCTCAACAAGCCATTTCTGTACGTACCTCGCTTTGTGCACAGAGGCATTGTAATGCTGAAACAGGAAAGGGCCTTCCCCAAACTGCCACCAAGTTGGAAGCACAGAATCGTCTAGAATCTCATTGTATGCTGTAGCGTTAAGATGTCCCTTCACTAGAACTAAGGGCCCTAGCCCGAACCATTACCTCATCCACCAAACTTTACAGTTGTCACTATACATTCGGGCAGGTAGCGTTCTCCTGGCATCCGCCAAACCCAAATTCATCCATCGGACTGCCAGATGGTGAAGCGTGATTCATCACTCCAGAGAACGCGTTTCCAAGGTTCCAGAGTCCAATGGCGGCGAGCTTTACACCACTCCAGCCGACGCTTAGCATTGCCCATGGTACTAGTCGGTACCTTTAAGAGCAAAATCTAGTAGAAAAGGTCATTTATATTCAATGTAATGTACTATCATTAGTACACTTTGGGGGCAATGTGCTGGCGGGGGGCTTGTTAACACATTTGGGGGCATGGTCTAAAATATGTTGTATTTGTGCCAACCGTTAGTGGAAGTGGTGTACCCGTTTAAAAGGTCCAATGCTGCCGTTTCTATCGCAATATTAAATGATTTCTGGGTAACAATTAAGTACCTTACTGTGTTTTTAATTCAATAAAAATCTACAGCTTCTTAGCAAAATGCAATTTCTCAAGCAAGAATTTAGCTTGGACTGTCTGAAAGAGGGGCCTACTTGGAAAAGCCTAATGTGTAACCTGAAAACTAGCTGTTATTTGTAGAGTGGAGCCTGAGATTCTACAATCTTTGTAAGAGCTTTTGACAATAAAGAGCTGCATTTTTAAGAGGTTACTGTGGATTTTGTAGTAAGTTAATGGCAGTTAGTCACCAGGAAGTTAATGTTTATTTTTCAATAATATACTGTCAACTTGCTGCAAGTAGTTATTGTAAAATTTCACAGTTACTTACTGTGGCTGATATCTGTCACGTTCACTGGCCTGATGGTGTCAGTTTTTTGTCAACCAAGGCCAGGTGAGTCCCAAGTGTGCTCATCACATATAATGCTTAGTAGTTGTCAACTAATGTTAAGCTATATCTTGTAATCAGAAAAGTTACTGTGAATTTTACATTAACTTACTGACAGCTGGTTGCCAGTTAGGGACAGCAAAATTCACAGCAACTTCCAGGCAACTAAATGCCATGAAATGAACAGTAACTTCTTAACAGTGCCACTCACATTCTTTTACAAAGATTGCAGAACTGACAGTATTAAAAAACTTTGACAACATAATCTGTAGCCTGTGGAGTACCGTAAAATTACAGGAACTTTTTAATAGTGATATTTTTAACAGTGTAAGAACGGGATGGTTCTTCACAACTATCACAGCAGTAAAGAAGCTTTCCTTATATGCTACTTATTTTTGGACACATATCACCCCTGACAAACACTTCTCCATTGGAATTGTAACATGCATTCTATGCTAACCCTGTAGCCAATGGCAGTAATTAACTCAATATTACACCATTATACAATGAGGAGGAAGAGGGCTGACCTTAGGATGATAGGCATGACAGGAGTTTGGGCGCCGGCGGACTTTCTGAGATTTCATCCTGTTACACTTGACTGATGCGTTGTATTTGACCTCCTTGGGCTCCAGGGTGATGGAGGAGTACTGGTGGGAGCAGTCGCAGTCCGCCTGGACCACCATCAACACCAGGTTACTGTCAGGGACCGCCTGTACCACAAACATTCTGCAACACAACACATTCCGTTAACATTACATCCTGGAACACAACACATTCCGTTTAACATTACATCCTGGAACACAACACATTCCGTTTAACATTACATCCTGGAACACAACACATTCCGTTTAACATTACATTCTGGAACACAACACATTCCGTTAACATTACATTCTGGAACACAAGTTCAGCTAAACAAGATTCAGTTACATTCTGGAATACAAAAGACTCAGTTAACATAACATTGGGGACACACTGAGAAACTCTAATGTAGTGAAATGTAAGGCTCTTTAGCGCTGGTATTCTGGCAGTTCAGATAATTGCAGGTAGGTATCATGGCCATAAGATGGCGCCACCACAGTGGAGTTGATTGTCTGATGGAGGTTCTTACTTCTGACAACGGCCACATTTGATGAGGCTGTTGGTCTCTCTGATGGAGGAATCGTACATGAAGCCAGGATACTCTGTGTCACACGGCTGCAGCGCTTCAACCTTCTTGGCTTTATGGGCTTGATGTGGATAAAGTCAGCGTTAATGTCATTTTTGTTTGTTTCAAAGAAGTGCATACTCACTCACACACTCACATACAGTACGTATACCCGCCCACATCTACAGGCATCCATCCCAGAGCTGTGGAGCTCTACTCACATGTATGGTAGCCAGCCTTGGCTGTGTGTTGGGAATCACAGTGGAGAGGAGATGGATGGTGCACCATTCATGATGGACCAAAGACAGATGAACATGGCAATGGGAGCAGCATACAGCCATGGGTGAGAAAATGGATGGGAGACAGCATTTGGATGAGAGACAATGACGTGTGAATGAGACAAATCCATTCAGACATGGTATGAAAACTGCAGGATGATTAATGAAAGGAATATGAAAGCCAAACATGTATTATGTTGAAGGTGACTCTCCCTTCACAGGTATGCATCCAAATATCCTCTTTGTAATGGCCTTTGTCACATAAAGTATGAAGAGCATAACTTACCGTCTACAACATAATCTGAGTGCCACAACCCACAGAAGTTGAACTCCAGTAAGAACCTGTACAGACGTAGAGTTGGAGAGAAAATAAAGTTGAAAAAACAATAAATGTTCTCCTAAACTCAGCCCAAAAAGTGCATCTCATACTTACATCAAAATGTGAGAGAAGAACCATTTGATCACTGCCGCAAGGCCGTAGAATGGCTATAGGAAGGAGAGATGGAGATACAGAGATACAGAGATACAGAGAGAGAGAGAGAGAGAGAGAGAGAGAGAGAGAGAGAGAGAGAGAGAGAGAGAGGAAAACTACAGGTTAGTCAGGTGAAAGAGAGCAAGAAGAGAGCATCGGCTAAGTTACCATATTATTCAATCAGCAGGTAACATTTTACTATAACTTGCCATTAATAGATCATTTAGAATGAATGTCCAAGATAAATAAATACAGTTGCATACTGTATATATGCTCCCAACAATTGAATGGGTAAACGTAACCAACATTTCGCCATCTTCATGGTTCAGCAATTGATAAAGCAATTGAAAAACACGCTTATATGGCATGACTTACACTGAGCAGAGGGCGAGCGCTACTGGAATGACTGTGTCCTGACCTACACATGGCCTGGTAGTCATACAGCAACACCCTGTTGGACAAACACCCAACAATTAGGTAGTTAGGGGTTACATAACCTTGCACAATAGGTTCAATCAATGGTATAATATGTACAACACAATATAACATCTCTTACATCTTGAACATGCCTGACTTGATCAACGCTGTCATCACAGACCCGTCGACTTCCCCAAAGAAACGTCCAACCTGTAGAGACAATGACAACATCAAGATCTGCCGTAAGTCACCCCAGAGCTTTATCGTTATACAAAGGTACATCACTTCGGAGTCAGAGAGATGGAGTCAGAGGGAGATTCTGGAACACCAAAAAGGTGTTCCGTATCTTACGTTACGGAAGCTGTTAGTAAGCTGTTAGTAAGCACTTTCACATGTTTTATAGTCAGAATGACCCAACATGAACATAATCTATTGGATCCTGGAAGGCTTAAAGGCCCAGTGCAGTCAACAACGTCATTTTCCTGTGTTTTATACAGTACCAGTCAAAGGTTTTGACACACCTACTCATTCAAGCGTTTTTCTTTATTTTGACTATTTTCTACATTGTAGAATAATGGTGAAGACATCAACACTATGAAATAACACATATAGAATCATGCAGTAAACAACTGATTGTTAAACAAATCAAAATACATTTTATATTTTTAGATTCTTCAAAGTTGCCTCCTTTTAGTTAATAGACCAATAAGAAAGAGAGTTTCAAACCTCTCTGCCAATAACAGCTAGTTTTCAGTTTTCCCCTCCCACTCAGACCACTCCCAGACAGTCCTAGCAAAAGTCTTGCTTGAGAAATGTCTCTTTGCTAAGAAGCTGTTTTTGTTTATTTTTATTGAAAACAATCACAGTAAGGTACTTAATTGTTACCCAGAAATTATATGATTTACATTCCTTTAATTTACAGTTTTTAATAACACAAATATGTGAGAACAATATTTTTTGTAAAAACGAATGTTTCATTTTGCCATTATAATATGGTCGTTGACAATATGGAAAATCGTTGTGGAAATCTGTTGTAGCTCAAGTCAACTACAAAATCCACAATGCAATGCTGTCTCTATGGGCTGGCTGGCTAGCTAGCTAGCAAACGTAGCTACACACAATAATACCAAAGACAATATCTAAGATAAATCATTGTCTCCACTATTATTCTGACATTTCACATTCTTAAAATAAAGTGGTGATCCTAACTGACCTAAAACAGGGAATTTTTACTAGGATTAGGAATTATGAAAACCTGAGGTTAAATGTATTTGGCCAAGGTGTATGTAAACCTCCGACTTCAACTGTAGCTTTGGAATCGTGATATTACGTACTTTTGAGGAAAATAGTAATGGGCACTGACTTTGAGAAGGGATAGAGCGACGATTAGCTTACCAACCGCGTGACGCAGAATGACAACGTGAACACAATTGGTCTACAGTCGCTGGGGCATTATAAGTTCCTTCATTCATTGGATTCCTATCTCCTTTCTATAATATCTCTGGCAACGGCACCATGCAATGCACCTTGGACTAAAGAGGCAGACAATAGGAAAAATGTGCTAGACCCTCCGTGAAATTACGCATTTCTCCTGGTAGGACTATCGCAAACATATGATCAATGGCTCATTTGAGAGAAGACATCGGCCAGTATTGAAATCTGACATGTACGATAGACATTTTTCCGCAATCTAAAAGTCGCCCAGAGCAACTTTATCACAGTGCTACGTCATACCGGACGGATTTCTGCCTTCTTGAACGCTAATAACTCAGATACACATGAAAACATGAAATGACCCAGGGAATCGATAGAACATCACTCAGAGATGCACAAAAACTAAATAACATTCAACATGGGTGAACCGTTCCTTTTGAGTTATCTCCATCCAGTATACTGTAGCACTACTATATGTATTTAACTGTTACTATCATGTACTGTATGTTCATGTCATGTTAGAGTGCTGTGGTCTGTGAATGAGTGTCACAGCTTATTCGATATGACAGAGAGAGGTAAACCTAACCTCAAGTTTAGTATACACTCCCCTCTCTCTGTTCCCCTGAATTATTCAAGGCCACTTTGTTTTAGCAACACTGTCCAAGTTTCCAAGTCATCCTCTCTCCTTTCTCTCTAACTGCAGCTGACACTTTATTTCAATCACATGGAGAAGAGAAAATAATTTCCCTGTGGCTTTTCAAGCTATTCAGTGTTTGCTGAGAGAGTGGGTGTGTGTGTGTGTGTGTTTGCCCAGTGTGAGCTTCGGTCCCTGAAGTCAGAGTTCGGAATGGAACTTGAGGCTCTATTTACCTGTCAGAAATGCTGTGAAATAAAACTGCATCAACGTTTCGGTGGAACACTTTGCAAAACAATGCATCCATCATAGTGTGGGAATCCAATGCAGTTCCAAAGCAGTGTACTCAATCAAATCTATTACCGACATACTACATGTTGTGTAGTCAGCATCTAGACTTTGTTTCTGCTCGGTCATAGTCTAGTAAAATAAAATAAAAATTGTATTGTCACATACACCGGATAGGTGCAGTGAAACGTGTTGTTTTACAGGCTCAGCCATAGTTGTACAGCACCCCTGGAGCAAATTAAGGTTAAGTGCCTGGCTCAAGGACGCATCGACAGATTGTTCATCTTGTCAGCTTTGGTATTTGACTCAGCAAGCGTTCGGTTTCTGGCCCAATGCTCTAACCACTAGGCTACCAGCCCTATAGATGTACTATCTTGATTAAGAAAGCTAAATCAAGCTACTTGGACTCTGCAGGTGATCTTAGAAAACAGTATTTGCACTGAAATTCCTCTTCTTTCCTGTCTAAGCAAGTTCTGTCTGACTCTGGCATCATAACTGAGAAGAATGGGATAAGTGATGCTTTTAATCCTACTTTTATCTCGACAGGCTTTTTATTTGATAGGAACTGTGGTGTAGTTGACCCAGGTCAGTCAATCGACCGCTGTTCCTCTGCCAGCCTATAGCTAACTCAACGGTTAAACTGTCAACTTCCAGTGAATCTTTGCTTTCATTTCAACAATTTACTATCTGTGATGTGCTAGACAGACAGACAGACAGACAGACAGACAGACAGACAGACAGACAGACAGACAGACAGACAGACAGACAGACAGACAGACAGACAGACAGACAGACAGACAGACAGATAGATAGATATGCCATACACTCCCCCTTCACAAAAGGTGGTGATCCTTGTGGAGTAAATATTTATCTCCCTATTTCTAAATTGTCTTTCCTAGTTAATTCTTATCTTTGAAATGTACATAATTCTGGTTTTAGACATGTCTCTGATGCATCCTTAGTTAAAAATGATGTTCTTAACTGTATGGATAAAAGGCAAAATTCTGCTGCCCTCTTCATTGACCTGATAAAGGCTTTCGACACTGTTGATCACTTACTGCTAATTCAGAGGTTTTCCTCAATTGGTCTCGACCAGGCTGCATGTAACTGGTTTAAAAATTACTTGACAGATATAACTAAAATCTACTGATAGTGTTAAATCAGGATTCCTGGATATTACAAAAGGTGTCCCGCAGGGGTCTATTCTGGGTCCTGTACTTTTTACTGTTAACATTAACAATATCGACTTGTTTGTAAAACAATTTTGCCTGCACTTGCTTGCCGATGATAATCTTGTGTATGTTATTGACCCCACAGTTGACCAGGCTCTGTCTGAACTACAGTGTGCATTCATTGTATAACACAAAAACGTATTGACCTGAAATTAATATTGAATGCAGGTAAAACTAAGTATATGTTGTTCTCTAGAGCGCATAAAATAACTCTGATGATTTATGTATACAGTGCATTTGCAAAATATTCAGACCCCTGTAGTTTTTCCACATTTTGTTACGTTACAGCCTTATTCTAAAATTGATTTAAAAATATATATTCCTCATCAATCTACATACAATACCCCATAATGACAAATTAAAAACTGTCAGCCCATTTGCTTCTCTAGGTAGCCATGGTCAGAGTCTGACAGTTCTATTCTTTCTGTTTCTGGTGGTGGTTTGTGTGGGATCTCTAATTAGAGGCAGCTGTAGCACATCGTCTCTAATTAGGGATCCTACATAGGTTGGTAGATTTTCACACTGTGTTGTGGGTCGTTATCGTTATGTATATTTTGCAAGTCACGGAGAAGTAAGTGTGCATTATTTACGTATACAGTGGGGAGAACAAGTATTTGATACACTGCAGATTTTGCAGGTTTTCCCACTTACAAAGCATGTAGAAGTCTGTAATTTTTATCATAGGTACACTTCAACTGTGAGTGACGGAATCTAAAACAAAAATCCAGAAAATCACATTGTATGATTTTTAAGTAATTAATTTGCATTTTATTGCATGACATAAGTATTTGATACACCAGAAAAGCAGAACTTAGTATTTGGTACAGAAACCTTTGTTTGCAATTACAGAGATCATACGTTTCCTGTAGTTCTTGACCAGGTTTGCACACACTGCAGCAGGGATTTTGGCCCACTCCTCCATACAGACCTTCTACAGATCCTTTAGGTTTCGGGGCTGTCGCTGGGCAATGCGGACTCCCTCCAAAGATTTTCTATTGGGTTCAGGTCTGGAGACTAGCTAGGCCACTCCAAAACCTTGAGATGCTTCTTACGGAGCCACTCCTTAGTTGCCCTGGCTGTGTGTTTCGGGTCGTTGTCATGCTGGAAGACCCAGCCACGACCCATCTTAAATGCTCTTACTGAGGGAAGGAGGTTGTTGGCCAAGATCTCGCGATAGATGGCCCCATCCATCCTCCCCTCAATATGGTGCAGTCGTCCTGTCCCCTTTGCAGAAAAGCATCCCCAAAGAATGATGTTTCCACCTCCATGCTTCACGGTTGGGATGGTGTTCTTGGGGTTGTACTCATCCTTCTTCTTCCTCCAAACACGGCGAGTGGAGTTTAGACCAAAAAGCTCTATTTTTGTCTCATCAGACCACATGACCTTCTCCCATTCCTTCTCTGAATCATCCAGATGGTCATTGGCAAACTTCAGATGGGCCTGGACATGCGCTGGCTTGAGCAGGGGGACCTTGCGTGCGCTGCAGGATTTTAATCCATGACGGCGTAGTGTGTTACTAATGGTTTTCTTTGAGGCTGTGGTCCCAGCTCTCTTCAGGTCATTGACCAGGTCCTGCCGTGTAGTTCTGGGCTGATCCCTCACCTTCCTCATGATCATTGATGCCCCACGAGGTGAGATCTTGCATGGTGCCCAAGACCGAGAGAGATTGACCGTCATCTTGAACTTCTTCCATTTTCTAATAATTGCGCCAACAGTTGTTGCCTTCTCACCAAGCTGCTTGCTTATTGTCCTGTAGCCCATCCCAGCCTTGTGCAGGTCTACAATTTTATCCCTGATGTCCTTACACAGCTCTCTGGTCTTGGCCATTGTGGAGAGGTTGGAGTCTGTTTGATTGAGTGTGTGGACAGGTGTCTTTTATACAGGTAACGAGTTCAAACAGGTGCAGTTAATACAGGTAATGAGTGGAGAACAGGAGGGCTTCTTAAAGAAAAACTAACAGGTCTGTGAGAGCCAGAATTCTTACTGGTTGGTAGGTGATCAAATACTTATGTCATGCAATAAAATGCAAATTAATTATTTAAAAATCATACAATGTGATTTTCTGGATTTTTGTTTTAGATTCCGTCTCTCACAGTTGAAGTGTACCTATGATAAATTACAGACCTCTACATGCTTTGTAAGTAGGAAAACCTGCAAAATCGGCAGTGTATCAAATACTTGTTCTTCCCACTGTATATCTCGTGTTTGATTTTGAAACGTTACGTTTATATTGTCGTGTTTATTTGGTACGAACGTCTGTCTATCGAGTTTGTTTTGTGTGTGTAGTTCGGACATCTTTATTGAATATTCAGTAATTAAAGAATATGTCAAACTACTATCCCTGCGCTGCGTCTTTGTCTATGCTTGCACCAACACATGACAGAACGACCCACCACTACCAGACCAAGCAGCGTAACTGGGGAGAGACGGAGAGAGAGGAAGTGCCGCGTTATGCGCGAGACGGGGAAACGCCCGCAAACAACCCCAAGGTAATTCTGGGGGGGGGCTATGGGGGTGGTCTGGCTACAGGCAGGAAGAGCCAATACCACCCCCCCGTGGATTTTGGAGAGGCCGAGGTATAAATGGGGGGCTCAGAGCAAGGTGGAGGAGGAGTATTTGGAGGTGCATTTTGGAGAGGTTCTGGAGGAATTGAGGGAGATAGAGGAAGAGGTCGAGAGGGAGATGGCGGAGTGGTCCAGTCCAGGTCCGGTCGTCTACTCCACTCCTGGGCCGGAGCAGTCTGATCCACCGGTGCCTAGTCCGTGTCCGGCTGTCTACTCTACCTCCCTGCCAGAGCAGTCCCCTCCTCCGGTGCTCAGTCCGGGTCCGATCGTCTACTCCACCCCCATGCCAGAGCAGTCCGCTCCACCGGTGCCCAGTCCGGGTCCGGTCGACGTCTCCACTCGCATGCCAGAGCAATCCGCTTCACTGATGTCCAGTCCGGGTCCGGACCTCTGCCCTACTCCCCGCACCCGACCTTCAGTGCGTGCGCCCAGCCAGGTGCTTCCAGTGCCGGCTCCACGCATCCGACCTCCGGTGCGCCTCCCCAGTCCGGTACGACCCGTGCCGGCTCCCCGCACCCGACCTACAGTGCGTGCGCCTAGCCAGGTGCTTCCTGTACCAGCTCCACGCACCCGACATCCGGTACGCCTCCCCAGTCCGGTACGTCCTGTGCTGGCCCTCCGCAGCCCGAAACCTCCAGCAAAGGTCCGTAGCCCGGAACCTCCAGCGAAGGTCCGCAGCCCGAAGCCTACAGCGAAGGTCCGCAGCCCGGAACCTCCAGCGAAGGTCCGCAGCCCGGAACCTCCAGCAAAGGTCCGCAGCCCGGAACCTCCAGCGAAGGTCCGCAGCCCGGAACCTCCAGCGAAGGTCCGCAGCCCGGAACCTCCAGCGAAGGTCCGCAGCCCGCAACCTCCAGCGAAGGTCCGCAGCCCGGAACCTCCAGCGAAGGTCCGCAGCCCGGAACCTCCAGCGAAGGTCCGCAAGCACCATGCTCTACCATCTAAGCTACACAGTACCTATAAATGCAGCTGCCACTTCATTAAAGCCATTAGATGCAGTTTATCACAGTGCACTATGCTTTATTACTTGAGCAATCATCCCTGAATTCTCTATTTGATGTCACTTAGGTTGATACATGACTATGTTATCCTTTATAAAGCCCTTTTACAACAAGTCTCACTGTACCTAACATCTTTACTAAACTTTGGACATACGAGTTACCACACCCGGTCTCAGGGATGGCTAACTCTGGACATTCCTTTGGTCTCAACTAAGTTAACGAAAATATGATTTACCTTTCTTGCACCTTATTTTTGGAACTTCAAAAAGTTTAAAATGTGATGTTTTGGGCCTCTAGGGCAATTCAGAAAGCTGATTGAGAACCTTATTACTGATGAATGTGTTTATTTTTTATGACTGTGTTTTTCTGTCTGTTTGCATTTTGTATTTATTTAATGATGTGTATAGTTTCTGTAATTTATGTAATTAAGGGCTTATCTATAAAATAGACTTTGGTCTCAGTATGTATCCCTGATAAAATAAAGGTGAAATAAAAGAAAAGAAATACCTTGGTACATTAGACATTTTAAAGAAGTTATGCGTGACCCATTTCTTGAAGTCATCACTGCTTCCATATCTCCTATGATTAAATATTTAGAGGTCTGCCTTAGCCCAATCCCTCTCTCGGAATAAAAAGAGAGGGATACTCTTGGTGTTTCCACAAAACTTTGTCGAAGTCCTAACCTCAGCAAAATGTTACGGGGTAGAACTAAATCATAATATCTGCTTAGTAAGGTTTGCTTTAGTGCCTTACTACGACATAAACATATGGAATTAAAATGGAAAATGTAAATACTTCATCCTTGGTTCACCGTGAGAAGCCTTAATGTTAGTGAATGTTTTATTTCATCTGGGACTAGCAGTGATTGCAGAAAGAATACTTTTATGAGTAGATCAGCTTTAAAGATGAGCTGACAGGCGTTTTGTACTGTTTCACTATGGCTGTAGTCATCAATCTAGCAAGAGGGCAATATTTTATTAATGTAGTAGTGCTACCCCCCCCTAGAAAGCTACGACCTTTGGCTTTCACCTTGAATTGTTTATTTATGTCTGAGAAATAAAACACCTTAAAACCCATATGATGTAGTATACAATAAAAGTATAAAAAAACACAAATATGATGATATGATTTTTTTTTAAATGAATAATGAATGAATAAGCCTTTTCATACTTTAATATGTCCATATATAGTTTTAATCTGTTTTAGGAACATCTACCCAAAATATTTCACATTCTTTATAATTTTACCAACATTAGGGATATTAAAAATCTGTTACATGTTTGAACTTCTAAATCAGCATTAAATCAGCATCTCTCCTATAGAGAAGTCGCTTGGTTTTGTTGTTCTGAGCAGACAGTGCCTTTGGAAAATGTATTCAGACCACTTAACTTTTTCCACATTTTGTTACATTACAGCCTTGTTCTAAAAATTTATTAAATAAAAATAAAAAATCCTCATCAATCTACACACAATACACCATCATGACAAAGCAAAACAGGTTTTTAGATTTTTTGCAAATGTATAAAAAACAAAAGAGATACATACGTATTCAGAACCTTTGCTATGAGACTTGAACTTGAGCTCAGGTGCTTCCTGTTTCCATTGATCATCCTTGAGAAGGTCCCCAAGAACACAGTGTCCTCCATCATTCTTAAATGAAAGAAGTTTGGAACCACCAAGACTTCCTAGAGCTGGCCGCTCGGCCAAAATGAGCAATCGGGTAAGAAGGGACTTGGTCAGGGAGGTGACCAAGAACCTGATGGTCACTCTGACAGATCTCTATAGGTCCTTTGTGCAGATGGGAGAACCTTCCAGAAGGACAACTATCTCTATAGCACTCTACCAATCAGGCCTTTATATTAGAGTGGCCAGACGGAAGCCACTCCTCAGTAAAAGGCACATAACAGCCCCACTTGGAGTTTGCCAAAAGGCGCCTAAAGACTCTCAGACCGTGAAAAACAAGATTCTCTGTTTTGATTAAACCAAGATTGAACTCTTTGGCCTGAATGCCAAGTGTCACGTCTGGAAGAAACCTGAAGCATGGTGGTGGCAGCATCATGCTGTGGGGATGTTTTTCAGCGGCAGGGACTGGGAGTCTAGTCAGGATCGAGGTAAAGATGATCGGAGCAAAGTACAGGGAGATCCTTGATGAAAACCTGCTTCAGAGCGCTCAGGATCTCAGACTGGGGCGAAGGTTCACCTTCCAACAGGACAACAACCCTAAGCACACAGCCAAGACAACGCAGGAGATGCTTTGCGACAAGTTTCTCAATGTCCTTGAGTGTCCCAGCCAGAGCCCAGACTTGAACCTGATCAAACATCTCTGGAGAGACCTGAAAATAGCTGTACTGGTGTTTTATATGTCAGTTCATAGACCTGATGCCAAGGTACTGGTGTTTTTTATGTCAGTTCATAGACCTGATGCCAAGGTACTGGTGTTTTATATGTCAGTTCATAGGCTTGATGCCAAGGTACTGGTGTTTTATATGTCAGTTCATAGACCTGATGCCAAGGTACTGGTGTTTTATATGTCAGTTCATAGGCTTGATGCCAAGGTACTGGTGTTTTATATGTCAGTTCATAGACCTGATGCCAAGGTACTGGTGTTTTATATGTCAGTTCATAGGCTTGATGCCAAGGTACTGGTGTTTTATATGTCAGTTCATAGGCTTGATGCCAAGGTACTGGTGTTTTATATGTCAGTTCATAGACCTGAAGCCAAGGTACTGGTGTTTTATATGTCAGTTCATATACCTGATGCCAAGGTACTGGTGTTTTATATGTCAGTTCATAGACCTGATGCCAAGGTACTGGTGTTTTATATGTCAGTTCATAGACCTGATGCCAAGGTACTGGTGTTTTATATGTCAGTTCATAGACCTGATGCCAAGGTACTGGTGTTTTATATGTCAGTTCATAGACCTGATGCCAAGGTACTGGTGTTTTATATGTCAGTTCATAGGCTTGATGCCAAGGTACTGGGTCATCAATAGTTCATAGACCTGATGCCAAGGTTCTGGGACATCAAAAACCTTTTCCTATCTGACTTCAATTTTAGGAATACTTATACAGGAGCAACTGCTCTGGGTAAACAAGATGTGATGTGTGTGTGTGTTCAGCCTACGTGTTTGTGTATGTGTCTGTTCACTCTCCTCCAGCCCACCCTCCTCTCCTAATTACAAGTGGTAGGAGGCCATGGTCAATCGAACAAGGAACAAAATACCATGACAGGCTATAGGGGTCATCTTCCCTCAGTGTAGCCAGCTGGACCTGTACATCTGGGGCTGCTGTTGGCAGAGGACCCTGGCTGCATGGGGAAGCAGCTTTAGCCCCAGTTAGTCAGTCTCTGCTAATGCGTCTAGGACGGATTAGGACCATAAGTGTTCTCAATCCTATGAGTGCTCCAGATGTTGTTTTGGCCTGCTACTTACTTTCTGCCATGCAAATGTCTCTCTCTCTCTCTCTCTCACTCTCTCTCTCTCCTCTCTCTCTCCTCTCTCTCTCAAGGAGCTACCAGTACTGAACACGCACCTTAAGAAGAGTATTAAGACGCAATCACCTGACTTTATGTGTATTTACATGGTCAAGCCAACCAGATTATATAAATGATCCCTACCCTGATCTGCTGATCAGCTTATCAAAAGGTTACAAATGTTCATTAACCACAGTTATTATGGTGCAATCGTTACATAAGAAAGCACATATGATATGCTATAGGGGTTACATTAGAAGAGTCAACTTGTGTATGACGGCGGTGTAAGGATGGCTGTATGGATTGGTTTGTTATGTTCGGGTCACTGGGTAGTCATGGTGTCGGTCACTTACCTCTGACCTCTCTTTGGAGACTATGATGAAGCCGTTGCTGTCCACAAGGAAACAGTTGACATCCTGGAGGAAAAGAAGACAGGACATTAACGAAACATCGTGAGCACTTATTCAATCATATTTGAACATTATTGTCATTCATGAATTGAATCTTAACTGACCCCAAACCTGTAGAATGGTCTCAGTACTTACAATGCTCTGACAGCTGAGAGGGCAGACACCTTCGACTTCAGTACACTAGAGAGAGAGAGAGAGAGAGAGAGAGAGAGAGAGAGAGAGAGAGAGAGAGAGAGAGAGAGAGAGAGAGAGAGAGAGAGAGAGAGAGAGAGAGAGAGAGAGAGAGAGAGAGAGAGAGAGAGAGAGAGAGAGAGAGAGAGAGAGAGAGAGAGAGAGAGAGAGAGAGCGAGAGAGACAGAGAGCGAGAGAGAGAGAGAGAGACAGAGAGCGAGAGAGAGAGAGAGAGAGAGAGAGAGAGAGAGAGAACGAACTTCACTTGCCTTGGCAATGTAAACATGTTTCCCATGCCAATAAAGCCCTTAAAGAGAGAGATACCATCGCTCAGATACAGATGTAAGAGAGGGAGACCTACGTGGATTTGGAATGCAAAACCGTAACAACAACACAAACACAGCTGGCTCTATAGCCAGCCAATAGGGTGTGATAACCTCTTTATACTCAGAGAGAGGAGTTAATATACTGTATAAACAGAAAGTGAAAGGTCACTGTTTACTTACGTCTGTGTCATTGGGCTGTGTGTGGAGGAGAGAGACAGAGAGGCAGAGCAGGAAGACAGAGATGATCAAATATTAGCATTTAGCATATCATCCTGAATGTAGCAGGTTTATAATGTGTGTGTGTGCGATCTTCTGTTCTTACCAACTGAGTCAGAGATGGATTTGTGTCTGTAGTGTGATATATCATTGGGGAGCTGAGTGTGTGTGTGTGTCTGTGTGTGTGTGCGTGTGTGTGTGTTGCTCCCTTACCTGAAAGGCAATGGTCCATAGCCTCTTCTCCAGCATTTCCAAGGACATCTGCACCCCGATGGCTAAAAATAGAACACACACACACACACACACACACACACACACACACACACACACACACACAGGTCAGTTCAGAGAGGAAAACCCTGAACCCTACATTTACTGACCGTCTGTGAAACTATATTGAGAGGCTGGGTGGGTGTGGTGTTGGGCATTACAGTGGGGCAGGAAATCGATTAGGCCTTCAGTTCACCTCAATGCAGTTTGCACAGTTAGCACCAGACTGCTGCTGTTAGCATGCAAATGGTCACTGTGTTAACATATATGTACCTGTATGTGCTACAGGTACATTGTGTCTGGGTGGGGGAGACTATGCAAACATTTCCCATGCTTTCATGGTTGCCTGTTGTTGTTGATACCTCTGCAGTATTCTGTGTTGTTAGATACTAAGTTTGGTAATACTTTATTTAACCAGCTGGTTACTGAATTACTTGGTAATTACCAATTGATTGCATAGTATGTCTGATGTTTTGCCTAGTAGGTCTGATGTTTTGACTAGTAGGTCTGATGTTTTGACTAGTAGGTCTGATGTTTTGCCTAGTAGGTCTGATGTTTTGCCTAGTAGGTCTGATGTTTTGACTAGTAGGTCTGAGGTTTTGACTAGTAGGTCTGATGTTTTGACTAGTAGGTCTGATGTTTTGAATAGTAGGTCTGATGTTTTGCCTAGTAGGTCTGATGTTTTGACTAGAAGGTCTGATGTTTTGACTAGTAGGTCTGATGTTTTGCCTAGTAGGTCTGATGTTTTGCCTAGTATGTCTGATGTTTTGTCTAGTATGTCTGATGTTTTGCCTAGTAGGTCTGATGTTTTGACTAGTAAGTCTGATGTTTTGACTAGTAGGTCTGATGTTTTGACTAGTAAGTCTGATGTTCTGCATAGTATGTCTGATGTTCTGCATAGTAAGTCTGATGTTTTGACTAGTAGGTCTGATGTTTTGACTAGTAGGTCTGATGTTTTGACTAGTTGGTCTGATGTTTTGACTAGTAGGTCTGATGTTAGCCTAGTAGGTCTGATGTTTTGCCTAGTAGGTCTGTTGTTTGTCCTAGAAGGTCTGATGTTTTGCCTAGTAGGTCTGTTGTTTGTCCTAGAAGGTCTGATGTTTTGCCTAGTAGGTCTGATGTTTTGACTAATTGGTCTGATGTTTTGCCTAGTAGGTCTGATGTTTTAACTAATAGGTCTGATGTTTTGCCTAGTAGGTCTGATTTTTTGCCTAGTAGGTCTGATGTTTTGACTAGTAGGTCTGATGTTTTGACTAGTAGGTCTGATGTTTTGACTAGTAGGCCTGATGTTTTGACTAGTAGGTCTAATGTTTTGCCTAGTAGGTCTGATGTTTTGACTAGTAGGTCTGATGTTTTGACTAGTAGGTCTGATGTTCTGCATAGTAGGTCTGATGTTTTGAATAGTAGGTCTGATGTTCTTTATAGTATGTCTGATGTTCTGCAAAGTATATCTAATGTTTTGTCTAGTATGTCTGATGTTTTGCCTAGTAGGTCTGATGTTTTGACTAGTAGGTCTGATGTTTTGCCTAGTAGGTCTGATGTTTTGACTAGTAGGTCTGATGTTTTGCCTAGTAGATCTGATGTTTTGCCTATTAGGTCTGATGTTTTGACTAGTAGGTCTGATGTTTTGACTAGTAGGAATGATGTTTTACCTAGTAGGTCTGATGCTTTGACTAGTAGGTCTGATGTTTTGACTAGTAGGTCTGATGTTTTGACTAGTAGGTCTGATGTTTTGACTAGTAGGTCTGATGTTTTGACTAGTAGGTCTGATGTTTTGACTAGTAGGTCTGATGTTTTGACTAGTAGGTCTGATGTTTTGACTAGTAGGTCTGATGTTTTGACTAGTAGGTCTGATGTTTTGACTAGTAGGTCTGATATTTTGCCTAGTAGGTCTGATGTTTTGACTAGTAGGTCTGATATTTTGCCTAGTATCATGTCTCTCTTTTTGTTGTGAATCTTTTTCATTACTATAATATTTTTTACCCAAATTTCTCCCAAATTTCATGATATCAAATTAGTAGTTAGGCTTGTCCCATCGCTGCAACTCCCGTACGAACTCGGTAGAGGCGACGGTCGAGAGCCGTGCGTCCTCCAAAACACGACCCCGCCAGGAAGCATTGCTTCTTGACACAATGCACGCTTAACCCGGCAAGCCAGCCGCACAAATATGTCGGAGGAAACACTGTACACCTGGCGACCTTGTCAGCGTGCATGCGCCTGCCCCGCCACAGGAGTCACTAGGGCGCGATGGGACAAGGACATCCCGGCCGGCCAAACCCTCCCCTAACCCGGACGACGCTGGGCCTATTGTGCTTCGCCTCATGCGTCTCCCGGTCGTGGCCGGCTGCCACACAGATGGGCTCGAACCAGCATCTGTAGTAATGCAGCTTGCACTGCGATGCAGTGCCTTAGACCACTGCGCCACTCAGGAGGCCGCGTGAATATTTTTTGAAGCAGTGCATTAGGTAGGTAGGCAGGCAGGCAGGCAGGCAGGCAGGCAGGCAGGCAGGCAGGCAGGCAGGCAGGCAGGTAGGTAAGTAGGTAGGTAGGTAAGTAGGTAGGTAGGTAGGTAGGTAGGTAGGTAGGCAGGTAGGTAGGTAGGTAGGTAGGCAGGTAAGTAGGTAGGCAGGTAGGTAAGTGATGCACACACACAGTCTGGTCACGCTACTAAAATAGGGGTCCTAACCAAAACCGTAGCTCGTCTGCAAGTCTGGGGGACTGACTGACTGACTGACTGACTGACTGACTGACTGGCTGGCTGACTGACTGACTGACTGGCTGGCTGGCTGGCTGACTGACTGACTGACTGGCTGGCTGACTGGCTGGCTGGCTGGCTGGCTGACTGACTGGCTGGCTGGCTGGCTGGCTGGCTGGCTGGCTGGCTGACTGACTGACTGACTGACTGACTGGCTGACTGACTGGGATGACAGCTTGATGACAGAGATACACCTTTAAACCCCCAGTAGACTAACTTGGTGGTAACATCTTATTGGACAGAATAGAGGAAATGCCAATCAATGCCTCCCTGTCAGAGCTTTACAGAGAGACCAATGACACAGCAGAATGAGTCATCTCATAATCTCATAATGACATGACCATTGTCAGTAGCAGGAGAGGTTCCTGAATGCCTGGCACTAGCCACTGGTGCAGCAGAGGTTATTTTATTGTTCTGCTGCTTTGCTGCAGTCAGTAGTCTTCCACCAGATACAAGGCTGAAAAGAATGTAAAAAGAGGCACAGGCACACACAGGCACACACTCACAACGACCTTCACTGTGGGCATTTTGGGGCAGACCCCGACACAGCTCATGGTCCAGCCTTTACAACAGCCTATAGAGACACTCTCATCCTCTGTGAGGTACTGAGCTATATCAGCTGATCTCTCTCTCTCTCTCTCTCTCTCTCTCTCTCTCTCTCTCTCTCTCTCACACTTTCTCTCTCCCCCCTCTCTCTCACTCCCTCCCTCTCCTTTTTCATTCAGCTGTAACACACTGTACTATTTTTTACTATTTTTGCTAAACCAGGCGTAATGCACACACACACACACACACACACACACACACACACACACACACACACACACACACACACACACACACACACACACACACACACACACACACACACACACACACACACACACACACACTCAGACACACCCATATGGCACGCATATATATGCCATAGAAACGACACAGCACTCTCATAGAGGATCATACAAAGACATGTGGTGTGTCCTGCAAGAGCGACAGTGCGTTAGCTGTCTCGCACACACACACACACATACACACACACACACACACACACTGAGCTAGACTGAACCTCTGGACAGTAGTGCACCAGGAAAGCAGAGTCGGAGAAAGGACCTGAGAGGGAGAGGGAGAGCCAGTGCTCCGAGACAGAGAGAGACAGAGAGAGAGAAAACAAAAGAGAAGTCTGGAGCATGTGTTTCTCGACCAAGAACATCTCCCCTTGGGACCTCATCATCTGCATACAGGAGGACACACAGCTGAACTGAACCACAAACAACTGAACTGAACCACGCACAGCTGAACCACACACAGCTGAAGGACTTTTCTCCAAGCTCCTCGGTTAGCAGCACTTTCACATGAAGCATATTCTTTTTTCCCCACAGGGAGGATACAATATACTACTGTAGCACTTTGGAGGCTGAAACACTGGCAGATGGTGAGTACTGCACTGTGCTGTGTGTGTGTGTGTGTGTTCCTGTTGTGTGCGTGTGTCTTCCTCTTGTCTGTGTGTGTAAAAGTATTTGTTGTTGGGTAGGTTCTCTCTTTCTTTATGCTTCTTGTGAGATAATATTACTACCAGGCCAAGGCATTGAGTCTGTTCGCAGTAAGATGGTTGTTATCACAAAACAGGGTGACTGTTCTCCCCCTCATTCCAGTGCAATTATCAGAGTGAACTAATCCATGAGCTTGTGGGAGCAAAATGAAACCAAGGGAAATTGCCATTGACCAAGCTGCAGTAAGGTAGCGTTGCAGTGCAGGTGGTGTGCACTGGCATGAAAATACTAACTTTAGGGCTTTGCGAAATGTGAAAGAAGACTGCAGACATACAGTGTTGTACGTAGCTGAATAACCTTGAATATAAACTTTGCATGCAGACTTCTAGTATCGGAAGGGGTGGATCTGAGAAAGTTAGTAAGATCAATAACATAACATTAATGTTCTATAGATGTATAGCATGAGTTCACACTGTATAACATTCTTTATAAACTCCACAGCAGCAGACCTCTCCTTGGAGAACCTCAGCTGTTCCGTTTATTTGAACTATTCCACGTCTAGCACACCTGAGTCAACTTGTCAACTAATCATCAAACCCTTGACTAAGTGAATCAGGTTGGGCTTAGTTCAGGGCTACAACAACATTATGAAACGTCTGGGTGTCCCCGAGGAGAGATTTGAGAACCACTGCTCTGCAGTCCGACGACAACACAGTTTAGGATGAGAACTAAGGTAGAATAAGGGGACATGTGTTGTTCATATGTGTTGTTCATATGTGTTGTTCATATGTGTTGTTCTATGTGTTGTTCTATGTGTTGTTCTATGTGTTGTTCTATGTGTTGTTCTATGTGTTCCACCACCCGCCGGACAGCCATCTGGAATCATAACTAGCATCTGTGATGCAGTCTAAACCCTGCTGCCGCAGAGGATTGAGTCCATGATCCTAAACAAGGGCAGGAATAACTGCACATTTACAACCCGTCAATGAGTTAGTCACGTTGTGTGGGAGGCGGACGGAGGCCTAATCTGATGTGATATGTGCATGGTGAACTTGATGGTACAAGCTGTCAAACGCAGTTCGCAACACCATTTCTCGTAATGAAACACTTGGTATAAATACTGTGTGATACTGTGATACACTCGCTCTTGAGCTGAAACTTTTGCATGTACAGATGAAATATATTGGAACCTTTGCACTTAACAATGGAGTGCAAATGTTATGAATGGCTATTTGTACCCTGTAGGCACCTGTAGTTTTACCACAGCAGAGATTAATTACACAGCAAACAAGATAACTTGCCTCCAACCAAATTAATGAGAGTTCTGAATAACTTAGACAGGATTTCTTTTGGCTTTTCATGTGAACAATCTCAATGAACACGTTTTTGACGAAAAGTAAAATTGTTCAAGGGTGCCAATACTTAAACACATCTGTACAGACGACCATGTGTCCCAACACTAACACGTCTGTCTACCCTCCTTCTGTGGGCAAGTCTGTACTAAATTATTGATGCTAGCTTTTTGTCTTCACCCCCCCCCCTCTCTCCAACCCCCCTCCTCACCATCCCCCCTCCTCACCCCCCCCACAAAAGCTTCTCTCAGTGGCTGGTACTGTAATTCAATGAAAGGCAGCCCCCCCACTGGAATGGACTCCCAAGTGCTTCAATCTCTTCAATTTGACTACTGTACTGGACGTTCATGATCCCCACTGAGTGAGCGAGAGCCTCAGTGGGGAAGTGAAAGCTGATTGAGGGACTGAATGAGAAGTGCTCTGACGTGGGAGGGAGAGAGTGAGAGTCTGTGTCTGTCAATCTGAGTGTTCCTTCTTTTAGTGTGTGTTGGCATGTGTGTGTGTGTGTGTGTGTGTGTGTGTGTGTGTGTGTGTGTGTGTGTGTGTGTGTGTGTGTGTGGGTGTGTGTGTTGGCCTTTGGAAAGTATTCAGACCCCTTGACTTTTTCCTTATTTTGCTACGTTACAGCCTTATTCTAAAATTGATTAATTAAAAACTTTTCCTCATCAATCTACACACAATTCCTGATAATCACAAAATAAAAACAGGTTTTTAGATTTTTTTGCAAATGTATATATTTTTTTTAGAAATTCCTTATTCACATAAGTATTCAGACCCTTCGCTATGAGACTCGAAATTGAGCTCAGGTGCATCCTGTTTCCATTGATCATCCTTGAGATGTTTCTACAACTTGATTGGAGTCCACCTGTGGTAAATTCAATTGATTGGACATGATTTGGAAAGGCACACACCTGTCTATATAAGGACCCACAGTTGACAGTGCATGTCAGAGCAAAAACCAAGTCATGAGGTTGAAGGAATTGTCCGCAGAGCTCCGAGACAGGATTGTTTCGTGGCACAGATCTGGGGAAGGCCTGATTGGTGGAGTGCTGCAGAGATGGTTGTCCTTCTGGAAGGTTCTCCCATCTCCACAGAGGAACTTATTCTATACTTGTCCTCGGCTTAGGGTTGTTATACGGTACATTTCAACAGTAATAGGATCCTGTATCAGTGTTTTACTATACAGTATATTTACAGCCAATTGCAATGCACTTTTTGCCCGTCCTGCAAATTAACTTGTCATGCCTCAATTGCAACTAACTGTAGAGTTGAAAATGCCATGGAAATCCATTGAACATTTGATTTTGATTTTGTACATGAAAACGTAAGCGAAAAAGTACACCACTGGTGGGAAAATACACATATCGTCTTTATGCTGACTTAATATTCACATGATAATATGAAACCTAGCTATTTATGTAATTCCAATGTTGTTTGAGTTGCTTTATTTATCCTCAAATTAGCTTGAGATGATTTTACTGCAACACAGCTCAATGTTGTGTCAAGTTTCTTGACATAGGCGTTTCAAAGAGCTGTCAGTCAAGTTGAGCTCATGAATATAAGCTCCCCGCCCACTCAGCCTGTGTTTTTAACATTCAAGGCAATTAGCCATGAGAGAAAAAGTACTTCTCAAATTTCAAGCCTTTCTATCCCCCCCAAAATATTGTCGGTGATATCTTACTCACTCAAAAAGGCTATTTTACATGGGAATCATAATGATTGTTCAGCAACACTTCCACTGACGGTTGGCACAAATACACTTATGTTTGACCACGCCCACAAATATGCTAATTACCCCACCTATCGAAGCGCAGTGATGATCGTGCATTATATTCAAAATATTAGGTAGAAAAATGTCCCATTATATCCACAAGGTACCAAACTGTACCATGTGAGTTCATATGTGGACCTGTAAAATTTACCTTTGACCTTTTTGTAACAACACTGAAAAAACGAGGAATGTGCTCAAACCTTAACGTTATTGTTTGAGTGTGTAACTATACGTTCCAACCAATAAGAATGAACCCGCTGTCACTGCAGACACATCAATGCATTCCCAACCAAGAGGTTGCAAGTTCAAAGCATTCATGGATTCTCCACATCAAGTATCTTTGAGCAATGATAGTTTTAAGTTGATGTTACGTTGGTGGGGATAATTAGACAATTATTTATTTAATCCTGTGCGTCTTTTAGCAAAAGTGCAGAAATGCATTCTCGCCAATAAGTCTGTCTCTTTCACACTCACAGATCTGGTGATGTAGCTGCACTGCACTGTAGCAGGACATTTCAGTTTGCTTGCCACTAAGCGGTGATGAGTTGAAATCCCATTTAAGGCTATGTCCCAATTGTGGTCAAAGTACAAGATTTTACATCGAAATGCAAGAAATCAGATATACGTCAGAGCAATCTTGAGGGAATCCTATTTGAGTTAGAAAAGGATATTCATATGATAGGTAAGATATACAAAACCTTTCAGAGAGCCTGTCCAACTGACGACCTCTTAGAAAAAAAGATAAACTATCGTAAACAAAAATAACTGATATTGAAAAAACGTGAAGGGAACGTCGGCTTAATCCAGTATAAACTATACAACTTTACAAATTCTACAACTTTACAGATTCTACAGCACAAAGGCAGAGTCATGTCTTAAGTGTAAAACTAACAATGACAACAATCCATGCCTTCTGGGAATATTATAAAGTCCAAAAGTTCAGGGCCCCAGCACTAATGGAGGAATGAGGATTACCTCATCTTCTTAAGGCTTGTTAAGCTGCACCCAAACAAAATGCTGGGTTGTTTGGTTGACCCAACTGCATAATTACAGGCGTTGGGTCATTTAGTTGGGTTGTTTTCTTTTAAAACTGCTGGGTTATTGATCATGGGTTATTGAGATATGACCCACTTGGTCAGATCAGAAGACTGGAGTCATGGCTTAGTAGGGGCGTGGGTTTCAGATAGTTGTTTTGTAGTCATGTGTTGTATAGTTATCACGTGGTAAAGTTGAACATTGACATTTTTCTAGTTTCAGAAGTGTGTGAGTTCCCTATTTACAGCATGTAAACTTAAAATGATGAACAGGAATGACATTTACTCTCACTGGTGGCCAATTAGATCTAGCTGATAGCCACACCCTGAATAAGCCATGCCTCCTAAGTATCATGCTCAAAAACAACCCAGCTGCTGTGCTGCTAGGTCAACACAGAGTGAGTGAAAATACCCAACTGATGGTTCAATTAAACCATGTTTGGATAATCCAAATCCAAATCACTCAACCCAACTGGAAGAAAAAAAAGGGGTTTTAAAGCAGCATTTTGTGTGATGCTGCTGCACTGGTGACAGCTCCAGTCAGTAACAGAATGCTGTGGTTCATCTGACACTAGATCAGATGTACTCATCATGCTCTGATTACACAGGACACGCACCGCATACCTCACATCTCACACGGTGAAACAGAAGATACACTAACACAACCACGTGCACCTGAAACTAGACAACAGAAGCAAGAAAACTTCCTTCTGAAATTTGAGAAACAGAACAGAACGCACCCAATACTGAGAAATACAACCAAGCGCACCCAATACCAAGACACACAAATATAACCAAGCGCACCCAATACCGAGACACACAAATATAACCAAGCGCACCCAATACCGAGACACGCAAATATTACCAAGCGCACCCAATACCGAGACACGCAAATATAACCAAGTGCACCCAATACCGAGACACAGAAATATAACCAAGCGCACCCAATGGTGATGCGTACACCTCAGGCATCAAACTCTAGCCACAGTGAATACAGGGAAATAATGTTGCATAACCCTAGTGTCAGTCTATACATATAGTACAGAATATGAGAATCCAAGAGGAAAGAAAGAGGAGGAGAGTGATGCAGGGCCTTTGTGGAGGGATGACAAAATAACAACCTTGAGGCTCCTCTAAACTGCTATACTAAGAGGCAGCAGATGAATGCATGATGGAGCTACATCATCTCTCTCTAATCATGAAATTAAGGACACATTTCTCTCTCTCTCTCTCTCAATTCAATTCAATTCAATTTAAGGGCTTTATTGGCATGGGAAACATGTTTACGTTGCCAAAGCAAGTGAAGTACATAATCTCTCTCTCTCTCTCTCTCTCTCTCTCTCTCTCTCTCTCTCTCTCTCTCTCTCTCTCTCTCTCTCTCTCTCTCTCTCTCTCTCTCTCTCTCGTCTGCAGGTGAAAGATGAGCGTTGTCTGTGTAGAACGTTCACTTCATCTCCGTACAGTACTTGCATTTACTTTGGGCTTAGCACATGCATCCGAGCACATGCAAGCTCCTTTTCGACTGAACCCCACCCCCCCCCCCCCACCCCTCCCTCCTTGAAATGGAAACAAAGTGTTTAACAGTCAGAGGGGTGAGGGTGAAGTACAGAATGATGTTGTTCCAAATCAGATGGAAGACATTGTTGTCCTTACTAATATGTACATGTGGCATAATATCATATTCATTATTATATAAGATGAGAGTTTAAACTGCCAACAATCTCTCTCCTACACATTCAAATACGCACCATGTATTGCTCATCTGATGACTCCTTTTCTCTCTTTCTCGCTCTCTTTCCCTTTCTTATTCGTTCTTTCTGTTTTCGATTTACCAGGGTTCTGCATAGCTGGTGGGTGGCACAAGGACGGCACCTACTGAGTCTATGGTGGTACCAGAGTGGGCAGAGCAGACATGCAGCCCTTTGACAGGACCCGCCCGGAGAGCCTGGGTGAGTGAATACCACACTGGGCTGATTGACAGAAATTTTGGGGGGGTTGATTGAGCAAAATCTTGAATTAGTCACGTCATTAAAATGCATAATCAAATTCCTCTCCTTAACTCTCTCCTATATGCAGCACTGCCCAGTCTGCTGCTGGTACTGCCCAGTCTGCTGCTGGTACTGCTCGGTCTGCTAGAGGCAGCTAGCGGTTGTCCCACTGTGTGCATCTGCAACAGCAACGGCACAGACTGTACAGGCCTGGCTCTGCTCTCCCTAACCACCGTGCTGCCCCTCCTGTCCCAGGACACCCGCACACTCCGCCTGCCCCACAACAACCTCTCCTCCCTAGGCGACGGGGACCTGTCAAACCTCAGCGCTCTGGAGCTCCTGGACCTCTCCGACAACCACCTCTCCAGTCTGCAGCCGGGGGCTTTCTCCGGACTCAGCAGCCTCCAGTGGCTCAACCTCTCTGGTAACAACCTGGGGGCCTGCCCCCTTCCTACCTCTCCGGACCCCAGTAACCAGACGGAGGTGACACAGAGGAACGGGAGTCGCTGGGGGCTGAGCCGAGAGCTGTTCCAGGGTCTGTGGACACTGAAAGGGCTGGACTTATCCCTGAACGGCCTGGTTGTTCTGCCCAAGGGCCTGCTCGACGAGCTCCAGGGCCTGGCCTGGCTGTCTCTGGCTGGAAACAAGCTGCAGAGCTTGGACAGAGCTACCTTCCAGCCCCTGGGCAGCCTGTTGAGCCTTCAACTGGCAGGTAACCCATGGGAGTGTGATTGCAACCTGAGGGACTTCAAGCACTGGATGGAGTGGATGCTGTACAGACGTGAGTGTTATGTTGTGTATTGATGTTCCATGTACAGTCAAGTAATTTCGCCTCCGTTCCATGTCATGTACTAGTCTGATACTGTATCAAAGTTTATAAATTAGATTTATTAGCTATTGATTAGTGTTAACGATCCACTGCATCGCTCTCTGTGTCTCAGATGGGCAGGTGGACGCTGTGAAGTGCAACCTCCCCAAGGAGCTGAGGGGGCAGGATATCCGCAGTATCCCCGTAGAGATGTTCAACTACTGCCTGCAGCTGGTGAACCAGGACAGGATCCCCGGCTACGACGGGCCCCGAGGAGGACGGCCACCATGCGTCAGTCAAATTAACGGGCCCATGAACGGGCCCCAGGTCAACCAGGAAGACTGTGTGCGTCAGCGCTACCGGCCCATGAGCGTGCGCAGGGCCTGGGGGACTCAGATCGTGGCGGTGTGTGTGTGTGGCGTGGTGTGCGTGTTGATGGTGGTGGCGGCCACCTACGGCTGCATCTACGCCTCTCTCATGGCCAAGTACCAGAGGGAGCTGAAGACCAGAGGGCAGCCGCTGATGGCGGGGGAGGGAGGGGGAGAGACAGACGCTGAGGACGGAGCCTGTCTGTCCTCCCCAACGTCACCAGATGAACTAGAACTGAAGGAATCCAGCCCGATAGTCCACGGATACCGGATAACAGGCTTTTGACCATTGTTTTACTGACTGGCTGAAATTCCTGTTAGAAGGATTCAGTGGACTGAACTGCATAACATATTTGTCTGTGCTAGGGCATTCTAGCTGAGGGAATGTATAGAGCTGCAGCACTTTGCTGGTGGTGAAGTCATACAGACATGATCATACAAGGTGATCGTATAGAGGAAAATGAAAAACGGGACGAACTGGAAACCTGCTTTGCTTCAAGACGTGCAGATTTATTTCTGATTGATTCAACTGTGACTCTTTAGCCAGCTGTGTGGTAATGGTTCTGGCACCTCAGCACCTCGGTTAAGAGACTTTTCTAGAAATGGTCTTTGAAATTGTTATCATTCTTTGACCCCGCCGTTGTTTGAAGCAAAACATGTTAATAGATCATAGATGAAGTCAACATATTGAATATCCCTGTCCAATGTATTGTAACTGCTCCTAATGTTTTGCAGAAAAAAGCCCAGTTTAACAATCCCAGTAGGGTTTGTTTCTCAGTTAGTTAGATGAGAGAATACAGTTTTTTATATAAATATATTTTTTTGTCATTTAGCAGACACTGTAATCCAGAGCAATGCACAGTAGTGATTGCATACATTTTCATACTGGTACCCCGTGGGAATCGAACCCACAGCGTTTCAAGCTCCATGCTCTACCAACTGAGCTACATGGGGTACTGGAACAGTACATGAATGTACTGAGAAATGAATGGTAGACGGATGCAGTCTTTCATGTGTATTAGACCTGCGCTCACATGCAGCTGCTTAATCCTCTCTCTACTCATTTAATATTCCAAATCATATATTCATTAATCATATCTATGTAGAGTAGAGCCTGCTTTTAATGTTCCTAAGCCATACAATACAACAGCACACTACTGACCTCTGGAGGATGTCACGATAACAGCAGCTGAAGAGTATCAGTTCCATGGAGAGCAGCCATGTTCATTACAAACTGAATCTAGTCGTCAGCTATTTCCATTGAAACACTTTGAACTGTCAAAGAGATCATTAACACTGCCCTAAAACAGGTATATATAACAATCTCCTCATTTATCTAATCCTTATTTATGTTAAAGGTGCATTTGTTATTGTCTGATTTTGTTTATGAAATGGGGTAGAGGAGCATCATGGTAAAATAAAATGGTAGTACATACTAGGCTGTTCTATCGTGCGTGCAATGATGTCCGAGGGAGAAAAAAAAATAACGCTGTTCATTGTTTGAAGTAATGTCTTTGTTGTTATATCGCAAACGGAAGTAGCATTTTCACCGCTGCGGATTCCAGCTTCAAGGGCCGTACACAGCCTATGCAAACAGAGCAACGGAGCGTCGTATACAGTCCGTTCCAAAATTTGAGCCGCACAAAAGTACATAGAACAACGTAGAGAACAACGCTCCTTCGCTGGGTTTGCGTCGTTCGCGTAAAGTGTGTAGTGGCCTTTAAGAACATTCAATATTTGCTCTTTAGTTTTGCTCGAGAAGACGGAGTGAGAAATGTGATATTCTGTTAATCGCTCTGATGAAAATAAAGCCTTTTATTTATCTATGCTGCCTATCACAATTTATTCCAGTTGATTTTTCATTCTAGCTATATTTATGAGACGGGATATGAAAAAAGCCTATGAAGAAAACACCTTATGAAGATGTGAAAACCATCACAGGTGTCACAGAAACACACTCAAAAGTAACCATGGACTTGTAGGGACAAGACAAATGGAGTGCTTCCCTCACCACAAGATACATTGTGTCAAACAAGTAGCAGTAGCACCCCAGAGAACACTACTACCAGTATGGACACTTCAATACACACAGAAGCCTCCAGTATTTGTGTACTTCAGAGAGAGTAAAAGACAGTAGAAGCTTACCTCCAGCCATGGCTGTCTTGCCTCCCGACGACACAGTCACAGCTGTGACGGCTATGACATACTTTGACGCCCCTGTCACAAGAGAATCAACCAATCACCATTCAGTCTCACACATCCTCTGCAGTGGCATACTGCAGTTTCCCTCAACCCAGCTAGCTTCCATCAATTCTACACATTTTGCCATGAGGCTGAGAGAACATTTTGTAGTTTTACAGCTAATTAATTCATTTTTTTTTGTTACATGTCTTATCACATGTTCATACCCTATCTTGGGGATGGGGGAGGGGGACCATAGAGATCCTATTAAATCCCTAGAGGGGTTATGTCATAAACCCTCAAAGTTTCAGAATGAGGTGGAAATGGCAGCCATATTGGTCAGGTAGAAATCCAAACCTGTCTAAATAGAATGAATGGCAGTAGAGGCATAATCCTTATTTTACTTATGCAAGTGAGCCCGTGGGCCCGTGGAACGCTTGTGAACCTCTGACCTATTGTAGGTCTGTATATCAGAGTTGGGGTCAATTCAGTTTAGATTCCTGCCGGTTTGGACTTTGTTTATGGCATTTCTCAATAGATAGTGATTCCACTCAACTCCTAAATTGACTGGGTATAAGACGGAATTCACTAGACTGGTGCCAGGTCGGTTTCTGTTGTCTTGCCAACTCCTATGGTCATTGTCACGACAAGTGTTGGTAAGACAGCACAAACAGATCTGGGACCAGGCTAGGAATTGAACTCAACTCTCATATGGTAGGCCTACCCGTCTTGTCTTTATTGTCATTGTCCTCCACTGGTATGTAGTAGAGAAAGCGTCCGGGAGGGTTCTCCATGGCCAGGCGGTACCACAGGGGGAAGTGGTCCACGGTGAACAGGTTGTCCTTATCAGCTGGAGTCAGGAACTTCCTTTGGAGAGATCAAATTCCTCTGTCGTATTCGTTGTAGCAAAATGTTTTGCAACACAAAAAAACATTGTTCCTTATCGGACAAGTTCAGGTAGTGCCTCCCTGTTTATTTTATTTGTTGCCTAGTGAATACTTCTGTGCTCAAAGGACACACTGAACGTATAATATTAAGTAGGGCTAATGTAGGCTAATGTAGGTTGTTTGACTCACTTGGCGACCCTGGTCTCCATGCCGGTGTATCTGGTCAGCCGGATGATGCCAGAGCGAGTTCCCAGGAAGGCTGTCTCCACACCCGTCTCCATCCTGAACACACACAAATACAAAGATGGGTCTTTAATGCACTCAAACACATATGCACATATAGTTGTGGCCAAATGTTTTGAGAATGACACAAGTATTGGTCTCCACAAAGTTTGCTGCCTCAGTGTTGATGATGGCAACTTGCATATACTCCAGAATGTCATGAAGAGTGATCAGATGAATTGCAATTAATTGCAAAGTCCCTCTTTGCCATGAAAATGAACTTAATCCCCCAAAAACATTTCCACTGCATTTCAGCCCTGCCACAAAAGGACAAGCTGCCATCATGTCAGTGATTGTCTCGTTAACACAGGTGAGAGTGTTGACGAGGACAAGGATGGAGATCACTCTGTCATGCTGATTGAGTCAGAATAACAGACTGGAAGCTTTAAAAGGAGGGTGGTGCTTGAAATCATTGTTCTTCCTCTGTCAACCATGGTTACCTGCAAGAAAACACGTGCCGTCATCATTGCTTTGCACAAAAAGGGCTTCACAGGCAAGGATATTGCTGCTAGTAAGATCGCACCTAAATCAACCATTTATCGGATCATCAAGAACTTCAAGGAGAGAGGTTCAATTGTTGTGAAGAAGGCGTCAGGGCACCCAAGAACGTCCAGCAAGCGCCAAGACCGTCTCCTAAAGTTGATTCAGCTGCGTGATCGGGGCACCACCAGTGCAGAGCTTGCTCAGGAATGGCAGCAGGCAGGTGTGAGTGCATCTGCATGCACAGTGAGGCAAAGACTTTTGGAGGATGGCATGGTGTCAAGAAGGGCAGCAAAGAAGCCACTTCTCTCCAGGAAAAACATCAGGGACAGACTGATATTCTGCAAAAGGTACAGGGATTGGACTGCTGAGGACTGGGGTAAATTCATTTTCTCTGATGAATCCCCTTTCCGATTGTTTGGACCAACCTGGAAAACACCTTGTCCGGAGACGACAAGGTGAGCGCTACCATCAGTCCTGTGTCATGCCAACAGTAAAGCATCCTGAAACCATTCATGTGTGAGGTTGCTTCTCAGCCAAGGGAGTGGGCTCACTCACAATTTTGCCTAAGAACACAGCCATGAATAAAGAATGGTACCAACACATCCTCCGAGAGCAACTTCTCCCAACCATCCAAGAATAGTTTGGTGACGACCAATGCTTTTTCCAGCATGATGGAGCACCTTGCCATAAGGCAGAAGTCATAACTAAGTGGCTTGGGGAACAAAACATTGACATTTTGTGTCCATGGCCAGGAAACTCCCCAGACTTTAATCCCATTGAGAACTTGTGGTCGATCCTTAAGAGGCGGGTGGACAAACAAAAACCCACAACTTCTGACAAACTCCAAGCATTGATTATGCAAGACTGGCCTGCCATCAGTCAGGATGTGGCCCAGAAGTTAATTGACAGCATGCCAGGGCGGATTGCAGAGGTCTTGAAAAAGAAGGGTCAACACTGCAAATATTGACTCTTTGCATAAACTGAATGTCATTGTCAATGAAAGCCTTTGACACTTATGGAATACTTGTAATTATACTTCAGTGTACATTAGTAACTACTGACATCAAGATCTAAGAACACTGAAGCAGCAAACTTTGTGGAGACCTATACGACTGTACACATGCGCACACGCAAACACACAACACACACACACAGACAAACACTAGCTAACATAAAATGAAATGAGTGAAAATAATACTTTTTTAGTCTTACCCAGATGCATTGAGCATTACTGCCTGCCAGTAGGCTTCTAAGGGGGCTGTCACCACAGCATCAAACAGGGTCTGGTGCAGCAGCACCTCGTCACCTGGAAGTCACAGACACTCAGTCAACATCCAACCTGATATCTGCATTGGGCTTACGGTTCAATAAATGGTTATCTTTGGAGGAGACAGTACTCACACTCCAAGTCAGGCTCCTTCCCCTGCAGGTAGCGAATGACAGCCTGGAGCTGAGAATATTTGCGGTGGTGAGGGTCAATGTCTGTCTCACAGTATGTCCTGAACAGAAAGGATACAGTACTTCCTGAATGGATGAGGGGTTTTCACTCCATTAATAAAGTATTCCAGTCCAATACTCTATCATTTAGAGTATTACAGTCCAATACTCTATCATTTAGAGTATTACAGTTCAATACTCTATCATTTAGAGTATTACAGTTCAATACTCTATCATTTAGAGTATTCCAGTCCAATACTCTATCATTTAGAGTATTACAGTCCAATACTCTATCATTTAGAGTATTACAGTCCAATACTCTATCATTTAGAGTATTACAGTCCAATACTCTATCATTTAGAGTATTACAGTCCAATACCCATTAATTTAGAGTATTACAGTCCAATAATCTATCATTTAGAGTATTACAGTCCAATACTCTATCATTTAGAGTATTACAGTCCAATACTCTATCATTTAGAGTATTCCAGTCCAATACTCTATCATTTAGAGTATTCCAGTCCAATACTCTATCATTTAGAGTATTACAGTCCAATACTCTATCATTTAGAGTATTACAGTTCAATACTCTATCATTTAGAGTATTACAGTTCAATACTCTATCATTTAGAGTATTCCAGTCCAATACTCTATCATTTAGAGTATTACAGTCCAATACTCTATCATTTAGAGTATTCCAGTCCAATACTCTATCATTTAGAGTATTACAGTCCAATACTCTATCATTTAGAGTATTACAGTCCAATACTCTATCATTTAGAGTATTACAGTCCAATACCCATTAATTTAGAGTATTACAGTCCAATACTCTCTCATTTAGAGTATTACAGTCCAATACTCTATCATTTAGAGTATTACAGTCCAATACTCTATCATTTAGAGTATTACAGTCCAATACTCTATCATTTAGAGTATTACAGTCCAATACTCTATCATTTAGAGTATTACAGTCCAATACTCTATCATTTAGAGTATTCCAGTCCAATACTCTATCATTTAGAGTATTACAGTCCAATACTCTATCATTTAGAGTATTCCAGTTCAATACTCTATCATTTAGAGTATTACAGTCCAATACTCTATCATTTAGAGTATTCCAGTCCAATACTCTATCATTTAGAGTATTACAGTCCAATACTCTATCATTTAGAGTATTCCAGTTCAATACTCTATCATTTAGAGTATTACAGTCCAATACCCATTAATTTAGAGTATTACAGTCCAATACTCTATCATTTAGAGTATTACAGTCCAATACTCTATCATTTAGAGTATTACAGTCCAATACTCTATCATTTAGAGTATTCCAGTCCAATACTCTATCATTTAGAGTATTACAGTCCAATACTCTATCATTTAGAGTATTCCAGTTCAATACTCTATCATTTAGAGTATTACAGTCCAATACCCATTAATTTAGAGTATTACAGTCCAATACTCTATCATTTAGAGTATTACAGTCCAATACTCTATCATTTAGAGTATTACAGTTCAATACCCATTAATTTAGAGTATTACAGTTCAATACCCATTAATTTAGAGTATTACAGTCCAATACTCTATCATTTAGAGTATTACAGTTCAATACCCATTAATTTAGAGTATTACAGTCCAATACTCTATCATTTAGAGTATTACAGTTCAATACCCATTAATTTAGAGTATTACAGTTCAATACCCATTACTTTAGAGTATTACAGTCCAATACTCTATCATTTAGAGTATTACAGTCCAATACTCTATCATTTAGAGTATTACAGTTCAATACCCATTAATTTAGAGTATTACAGTCCAATACTCTATCATTTAGAGTATTACAGTTCAATACCCATTAATTTAGAGTATTACAGTCCAATACTCTATCATTTAGAGTATTACAGTCCAATACTCTATCATTTAGAGTATTACAGTCCAATACTCTATCATTTAGAGTATTACAGTCCAATACTCTATCATTTAGAGTATTACAGTTCAATACCCATTAATTTAGAGTATTACAGTTCAATACCCATTAATTTAGAGTATTACAGTCCAATACTCTATCATTTAGAGTATTACAGTTCAATACCCATTAATTTAGAGTATTACAGTCCAATACTCTATCATTTAGAGTATTACAGTTCAATACCCATTAATTTAGAGTATTACAGTTCAATACCCATTACTTTAGAGTATTACAGTCCAATACTCTATCATTTAGAGTATTACAGTCCAATACTCTATCATTTAGAGTATTACAGTTCAATACCCATTAATTTAGAGTATTACAGTCCAATACTCTATCATTTAGAGTATTACAGTTCAATACCCATTAATTTAGAGTATTACAGTCCAATACTCTATCATTTAGAGTATTACAGTCCAATACTCTATCATTTAGAGTATTACAGTCCAATACTCTATCATTTAGAGTATTACAGTCCAATACTCTATCATTTAGAGTATTACAGTTCAATACCCATTAATTTAGAGTATTACAGTCCAGTCATGTAAGCATTACACAACAATAATCTATAATCTATAATCTATAACACCACTGTACAATTCTCATTTATATATCCATGCTTACCACTCGGCGGCTATGGATATATCAGGGGACGTCAGGTCATGCAGGCCTGAGGGGAGATTGGATGAGACAAGTAGATAAATCAGATTGTTCCGCAGTATGTTAGTAGCAGAGAGAATGGCCCTTACCCTCTTCCACAGAGACCGTCCCCATGAACATCAGCTGTCCGTGACCCCTCGTCAGCACCATACCAAAACTGCAGAGGGACATACATACAGTACAATCTGGAGTGAGATATCCAATGACTTTATTCAATCCAATAGGCCTGCGACTTCACACCATACCCACTAACATAGTATCACGCTTACCTGAATGGGGTCTCGTTGATGGTTGTGTAGAAATAGTCATTCGTTAAGAACAAAGGCCTTTTCTGTTGTAAATAAAACATTTGAAATGTGTTATGAGACAGTTGTTACAATCAACACTCAATCATTTGACATAAACCACTTACACATTTAATCTCTCTGCACACAAGGTCTCACTTACAGCTTTGTCCACTGATGCTCTGACGTTTAAGGACAGAGTACCCATTTCCCCTTTCACCATGGCTGTCCTTAGCTGGAAAGAAATGACATATTAATGCACACAGTCTGTTGACCTTGTATTCAGTTACCTTACCAGCACAGTTAAAGCCCAGAACAATACATTCATACCTAGAATAGATACAGGCGTTCTACTGTATTGAATATATTAACTGTGTTGTCAGTGAATAATGTGATATGGTATGTACAGTATATGTGCAGGGTGGGACTTTGCTTCATGTTTCAGAGGTTTCAATTAAACGGCCCCACTGACTTATTTTTAACGCTAAATGTGTTCAAAACAACTTTATACGAGCTGCATTAAAAAACATATTGAATTAAAATGTTTATAAAATACATGTTTTCAATAATCATTGCAGGTCATGTCCGTGTCAAAATGGCAATTTAGAAAATCGCTAAGTGTTTCCTTCCTGTTTAAAACCCGGTCTCACTCATTTTGTATGTATTATTATTACTGTTAATACTCACTATCTCATCTACGTCCTCCCACTCCACCTCAGCCAGGTCCACACTGTTGTAGTTGGGCTTGGGCTTCAGCTTCTTACCGTCTTTATACTGTGGGACAGGAGAGGAGAATAGAAGGAAGACAAAACGGGTGAAAAGATCAAGAAGAGTACAACTTTCAGATAGAACCTGTGTGTGTGTGTGTGTGTGTGTTCTGTAAGATGAGATGTGTTTGATGATCTCCATGACATGGTATCCTGAATCCAAAAGGCTTTATCTCCATGACAACCACTGTAGCCAAATGGAACAAGTAGGCATATTGTTGAGCACTTAACCTTGCCGGCCAGAATCACATGTTATTGTTACGTGGGAGGGACAAGCTGAAGTTGTCCAATAAGAAAGGCTTGTTTTCATTATCTGTTGAAAAACTATTGGTTACACAGTAAGGGCTCTATTCAATCCACATCATGGAAAATTTAAAGGCAATGTTCTTGTTTTAGTGGAGACTACACTCACAGTAAACAGTCCATATGTCAGATCAATTAGAAATGACCTTTACATGTCTATCGTGGAATCTGTAAAGCTGAATAGAGCCCTAAATCAAGGACAGATAAAATCACAGTGTTAAAATAATGAGGGTTAAATTGACTCTACTGGGAGTTATTTTAACCCTTGAGAGAGTGATACGCTCGGGACGCAGTACTTTTAACTCCTTTAAGAGTAACCCGAGACAGGGAGTTACATCTATGGAGTTATCCACAGATGTGGGAGGGGCATCATTGTGAAATCTCTCAGTTGGCTTCAAACAGAGATTGGATACCACGTTGCAAACCACCATAATGTGACACATTAAGAAATATTGAAGGTTTACACCCTTATAACTCAGATGAAGTAAATGAATGTGCTCTGCTGTAGTTAATTGTTAATTCAAAACAACACAGAAAATAGTCAAATGGAAATGGAGTTGATGAAATAGATGAGGGGTTTTCACTCCATTTAAGAAACTCTCAGAGTCGGATATTCACTACATTTAGTGTAGTTTTAACTCCAAAAATATCAACACCATGACCCATGTCATTTTAACACAAAAATGGAGGTGAGACCATATAAAACCCAAAATATTGTTAAAGCTGCAATACAGTGCATTCAGAAAGCATTCAGACCCCTTAACTTTTTCCACATTTTGTTACATTACAGCCTTATTCTAAAAGGGATTAAATCATTTTCCCCCCTCATCAATCTACACACTATACCCCATATGAAAAAGCAACATTTTTTAAATGTATTAAAAATAAAAAGAAATACCTTATTTACATAAATATTCAGACCCTTTGCCATGAGAATCAAAATTGAACTCAGGTGCATCCTTGAGATGTTTCTACAACTTGATTGGAGTCCACCTGTGGTCAATTCAATTGATTGGACATGATTTTGGAAAGGAACACACCTGTCTATATAAGGTCCCACAGTTGACAGTGCATGTCAGAGCAAAAACCAAGCCATGAGTTCGAAGGAATTGTCCGCAGAGTGCAAAACATTTCTGCAGCATTGAAGGTCCCCAAGAACACAGTGTCCTCCATCATTATTCAATGGAAGAAGTTTGGAACCACCAAGACTCTTCCTAGAGCTGGCCGCCCAGCCAAACTGAGCAATCGGGGGAGAAGGGCCTTGGTCAGGGAGGTGACGAAGAACCCAATGGTCACTTTGAGTTACTCTGTGGAGATGAGAGAACCTTCCAGAAGGAAAACCATCTCTGCAGCACTTCACCAATCAGGCCTTTAAGTTAGAGTGGCCAGACAGAAGCTACTCCTCAGTAAAAGGAACATAAATGCTGTCTTGGAGTTTGCCAAAAGGCACCTAAAGGACTCTCAGACCATGAGAAACAAGATTCTCTGGTCTGATGAAACCAAGATTGAACTCTTTGGCCTGAATACCAATCGTCACATCTGGAGGAAACCTGGCACCATCCTTAAGGCGAAGCATGGTGTTGGCAGCATCATGCTGTGGGGATGTTTATCAGCAGCAGGGACTGGGAGACTAGTCAGGAAAAATATACGGAGCAAAGCACAGAGAGATCCTTGATTAAAACCTGCTCCAGAGCACTCAGGACCTCAGACTGGGGCGAAGGTTCACCTTCAAACAGGACAACAACCCTAAGCACACAGCCAAGACAAAACAGGAGTCGCTTTGGGACAAGTCTTTGAATGTCCTTGAGTGGCCCAGCAGGAGCCCGGACTTGAACTCGATCGACCATCTCTGGAGAGACCTGAAAATAGCTGTGCAGTGACATCCCCATCCAACCTGACAGAGCTTGAGAGGATCTGCAGAGAGGAATGGGAGAAACTCCCCAAATACAGTTGAAGACTCGAGGCTGTAATCACTGCCAAATGTGCTTCAAGAAAGTACTGAGTAAAGGGTCTGAATATTTACGTAAATGTGATATTTCAGATATTTCAGTGTTATAGATCTGTCATTCACATAGAATTGTGTATTATAGAACTGTCATTCTCATATAAACCAAGTCTAAGAAGCTGTAGATATGTTCTATGTGTGCTATTTCTATGCTTCCCATTCTTAAGTTAAGTTTTTGGGTCTTTCATTTTCAGTTTTGTACACCTGCCTCAAACAGCTGAAAATACAATATTTTTGGTTATGGAAAATATATTTCACTGCTGTTTAGATGGTAAAATAATTCTCTACACTATACTTGATTGTTTTGTCACATAAACTGAACTATTAGAATTTTAGCAACCAGGATATGGTGGAGAGATTTCCGCATAGTGCGTCTTTAAATTTGACTCCATAAGAGTTTAATTAACTTTTGCGATTTTACTGAGTATGGTGTGCCCTAATGAATATGACCCTGCACTGTGACGCTCCAGGTGTTGAGCAGGAAGCTGTCACAAGACACGTTTTAACCGTGTAATGGAATTGTTAATGCTCTGTTCAATAACCAATCAGTGACCCTTTACAAAATCTGCATCTTGAACACTGAGGGCTCTATTTTAACAAACCTTACGCCAAGGTAAATCTTAGCACTGGCGGTAGCACTATAGGTCTGGGGGTGTCTGAAATATTTTAGCTCTTTTCACAGCGGGAATTATGAGCTCATTACCTGGTGGTGGTGCGAAAGGGCAGGGTTTGGATTAAAACATTTAGTGGAGGTGTGACGAGGGCTTGGCCACTCACTGACCAATATCACTGCATGCCGTTGTCTCAAGTTCAGTAGGTTATTGAAGGTCTTTTTGTTGTCATCAACTCCTTTTCGGCTGTCTTTAAGCATTGCACTTCTCCTCAAATAAAAAATACTAGGCTCCCATAAATTGTATTGTATGTGTAAGGCACATTCTCAATAAGCAAGATATAGCCTAGGACTACTGTTGATATGGCGTTATATAACTGAATAATTTAAACATGTTTGTTGGAGCGTGTCTTTGTAACCTGACAAGAGGCGCTCTTTGGAAATGGGGACGGATACAAGCCGAATGGAGTATGCACTGCAGGTAGGCCTATGTGAATTGTGAATAACGCAAAAGCATGATGGCAGAAGCCTCAGTAGTAGACCACTTAGAAACCTTTTATGGATAAACTACTTGGCTAATGCATGGCCAGGATAGAAAAGACACCAGACACATTGCTGTTGAAACTGCTTTCATTATAGTAGGGTAAGGGTAGCCTACTGAAGGCTGTTTTTTTTTTAATCACATGAAACGGGAAACAAGCAATTTTTACAGGAAAATAGCTTGTTTCTAAATAGGGTCACCTGCATCAGCTCATCTCATATGAACATGTAGCCTACATGAGTGGTTTTACACACATCCAAAATAATAACAGGATCTGGCTTAAATAATGTACGCCTTCAGATAAAAAGGGGATGCTCACATTTTTTATCCTCCCTAACTTCTAATACAGCTTTGGTGATTAAGATTTATTTCAAAGAGACCCTTAAACGATAGACTTGACTACTTGGCGAATGCATTCGGCAGGACAACATTTATTTATTTTTCTTTGAGAGGCTATGCTTGTTTTTTAATCAATTGAAACGAATTGGGGAAAAATATAAGCTTTATGGGTACAAAAAGCACATATCTCTTGTTCCATACGCATATGGGCATCATGGCTGAATAGGAAGTGCTTCCTCTGTCAAAATCCATGGCATAACCAATCATGTAACTGCTAAGACCAGTTATTGGTCTTGAATATCCCCATCAGCACTGCCTGACATAGGCACGTTTTTAAGGACACACATCAGATATTGCCACTCCTCCCACCTCAGTGCAAGCAAACTCATATAAGACAGGTCAATTACCAATCCTGGCGCAAGTGATAGAAAGTAGTTGAACCTGCCAAGGAGCATGCGTTTGTCTTAACGCCAGCTGAAAATAGAACACTGAGATTGTCGTGAAGTTAAACTGTTTGGACTGTTTGACCAGGTTCACTGACAATGATGATTGATGAAGCTGGGAAGAGCACAAACCAATCTGGGGCCAGGCTAAGCTGAACCTGCATTTCCTCTGAGTAGACAAGGATTGATAAGTATTGTGGTTGAATGTGTTTTAGTTCATCAATCACTGTTGAATGACCTCCGACCAAAGGGCTGCATACATGGAGTAAATTGTAAAAGATACATCTGATGAGTCTGAGGACTGCAGACCCTCCAAGATCTAATGAGTACTGTACTACTGCTACTGCAACTGATCAGTAAGTCCTAAACCATGGCTTCAACAAAGCACAACAGTACTCAGTGCTCTTTCTACATCCCACACCATCTCAACTGTTCTACAGGATCTTGATCTCTCTGCTGTTCTACATCTCACATCATCTCAACATGACAACTGTTCTACAGGATCTTGATCTCTCTGCCTCTTTCTACATCTCACACCATCGTAACAGCTACAGTACCAGCTACTGTAACAGCTACTTTACCAGCTACTTTACCAGCTACTGTAACAACTACTTTACCAGCTACTTTACCAGCTACTGTAACAGCTACTGTAACAGCTACTTTACCAGCTACTGTAACAGCTACTGTAACAGCTACTGTAACAGCTACTTTACCAGCTACTGTAACAGCTACTTTACCAGCTACTGTAACAGCTACTGTAACAGCTACTTTACCAGCTACTGTAACAGCTACTGTACCTACTCATTGGATTGATGAGACTCTTCAGGCAGCCGTCCTACACTTTGATCTGTTGGCTTTATTACAGCATTATTACAGCGTTATTACAACATTACATCGTTATTACAGCATTATTACATCGTTATTACAGCATTATTACAGCGTTATTACAGCGTTATTACAGCATTCCCTGTGTTGTACTCTTTTCTGCTCCAACGTTGAAATGCAACGTATCTATGTTAATGTGTTTGCTAAGTTGTAATGAGGACTGCAAGCTATTCTGGCTGTGACCTTTTCCATAGAAGTGGTTCCTAAGCATTTTGTGTCATTGGAGACACCGGCCAGCATGGAGGATATTTGGGGCTCTGCTAATAGAAGCCTTATATGTAACAGTCATTCAGTATATAAACTACATGTAAACGTTCATTCAGGGTTCCTCTGACAAGCTACACTCACCTGGTGGTTTGTTTGAAGAAACCGGATCCATCTAATAATAAATGTTTGTGTAAACTCTCTGATTGAGTATTATATTCCTTCTTACATCTTAGTTCCTCCAATACCAGAGAAATCATTATATCAAACGTACTGTGATTTTCTGGGAGGTGTTACAAGGCAAATTTTGTTTTTATGGCTATTGTGTTTTTGAGCTCTCAGATGACTCTGTAGCTCATAGGGATAGACATATATGTGTTTATTTGCAACATAATCCACTACCAGAGCATCATGCCTCCCAGGCGTGTTTGCGACTTGCTTTGGGGCTAATCTATAAATTCAACCAGTCAGAATTAATAACTAAACTTAACCCTTTGAGTTGTTTCTGTTTTAACCCTCTAAACATGCTAAATTAACCCTGTAACCACGCGAAATGAATGTGTCAAAAATAGACGTTCATCCATAATACGTGAAATTTCAATGGGAATTTATGAGATCATGTTGGGTAATCACCTAGTCCAGCTCAACCTGAGACAATGTGCATTTAACAGAGCCACTGCAGGGCGCCTCTATGAGCCTAGAATTAACATTTTAGCCATTTAGAAGACTCTAATCCAGAGTAACTAGGTTTAAGTGCCTTGCTCAAGGGCACACCTAGTCAACTTGGGGATTTGAACCATCAATCTTTTGGTTACTGGCCCAACGCTCTTAACTGCTAGGCAACCTGCCACCCTAGAATTGTAAGTGCATCTATGAACTCGGGTCCTGCACAAAAGCGACTGCTCCACGTCCCTCCAAGCATCATTATGAATCTTCCAAATCACCATCCTCTGTTACAGCTCAGTTAATCCCAACCATTGTGTCGCTGAGTTGTCATTTCCTGTCACGATGGCTGAGTTGTCATAGCGCTTCAGCAAACGTACATTATACCAAGGGCGTTGGAAGACACAATATAAGTAACCTAATGTATGTCCCTCTAACTCCCCTGAATGACTCTGCTGATCCTACAGCTATTGTATGCAGTAATCATGTGTCTATGAACCAGAGTTGAACTGTTAGCATAGAGGCGGTGTGTCCTAGTAGGAAGTCGACTGTGTGCAGCTCACTCTGCACTAACATAAATAACCTGAGCATGTCTACTTCTGCTAATCTTCCCAGTAAAGCAATGAAAACAATCAAGCATCCCAGAAAAGTGCTAAAAAGCACACTTTGACATACATTAAGAAACAAGGTTCTAATAACAGATTATATTCATATTCTGACCTTTCTGGGTGATTTCAATATTGACTGGCTTTCATCAGGCTGCCCACTCAGTCAACCTACCATAGTAGTTACAAATAGTACAGGAACATACACTGATCACATCTTTACTAACGCTGCACAAATCTGCTTTAAAGCGGTTTCCAAATCAATCAGATGTAGTGATCACAGTGTAGTAGCCATATGTAGGAAAACCAAAGTTCCAAAGGCTGGGCCTGATATAGTGTGTAAGAGATCATACAGGAAGTTTTGTAGTGATTCCTATGTTGTTGATATGTGTTGGTCTGTGGTTTGTAATGAGGAGCAAACAGACTGCACTTGACACATTTATGAAATTACTTATTCCAGTTACTAATAAGAACGCACCCATTAAGAACATGACTGTAAAAACTGTTAAATCCCCATGGATTGATGAGGAACTGAAAAATGGTGTGGTTGAGAGGGATGAGGCAAAAGATATGGTAAATAAGTCTGGCAGCCCAACTGATTGGCAAACGTACTGCAAATGTAGAAATCATGTGACTAAACTTAATAAAACGACGAAGAAACGACACTATGAAACAAAGTGCAGACAGGAACAGAAACACGATAAAACAAGCGCTCCACACAAACGTACACATGGACGTTGTATTGTTAATATGTGATAGCGGAGTAGTGGCCAGAGGGAACACACTAAATGTGTGGGGTAAAGTGTTATGAAATGTAATGTCATGTAACATTTGGCAGCAGCTAATCCTTAATAAATACAAATACAGTTCTGGACATATTGTATGTACAATGAGGTACGCAAGGCTGTTGTGGCCCTCCAACTGAACAACTGCCGTGCTTGTTGCACTACTACAAGAGCAAACTGTAATTACAGTAATCTACCGTGTAACCTGTGTACTACTACAAGAGAAAACTGTAATTACAGTAATCTACCGTGTAACCTGTGTACTACTACAAGAGCAAACTGTAATTACAGTAATCTACCGTGTAACCTGTGTACTACTACAAGAGCAAACTGTAATTACAGTAATCTACCGTGTAACCGGTGTACTACTACAAGAGCAAACTGTAATTACAGTAATCTACTGTGTAACACTACAAGAGCAAACTGTAATTATAGTAATCTCCCGTGTAACCTGTGTACTACTACAAGAGCAAACTGTAATTACCGTAATCTCCCGTGTAACCTGTGTACTACTACAAGAGCAAACTGTAATTACAGTAATCTACCATGTAACCTGTGTGTGTACTACTACAAGAGAAAACTGTAATTACAGTAATCTACCGTGTAACCTGTGTACTACTACAAGAGCAAACTGTAATTACAGTAATCTACCATGTAACCTGTGTGTGTACTACTACAAGAGCAAACTGTAATTACAGTAATCTACCGTGTAACCTGTGTGTGTACTACTACAAGAGGAAACTATAATTACAGCAATCTACCGTGTAACCTGTGCACTACTACAAGAGCAAACTGTAATTACAGTAATCTACCATGTAACCTGTGTACTACTACAAGAGCAAACTGTAATTACAGTAATCTACCATGTAACCTGTGTGTGTACTACTACAAGAGCAAACTGTAATTACAGTAATCTACCGTGTAACCTGTGTACTACTACAAGAGGAAACTGTCATTTCCCTTGTCTCAGCAAGAGAGAATCCTGCATGTTACAATGATGGTGTTGCTCATGGTGTGATCGTTCGTCCGCTCTATTGTGAATATGATCTGTAACCAAGAGTTCTGAGCAAAACAATGGAGACAGGTGGAGAGAGAGTGTTCAGGAGGAGGAGGAGGTCCCTCTGTCTCTCCTCCTCCTCCTCTCCCTCAGGTTGAAATGTGACTCACATGACAGCTGCTAAAACAGCAAAAAAACTAAAAGATGATATATCTTCTGACGGCCACTGTATGTTTCGGGGTGTTGTGGAGTTGATTCTCTCGTATGCAATTTGTCTTTTCCCACTGCTTTCATTCTGTTGATTTTTATTCATTTTTTTGTCTCAGAATTCTACAACATCAAGTCACTATTAGGTGTTGGTTGAACGTAATAGACCAACTGGCACTAAAAACACAAACAACAAGTATTTGAAAGTTTTGATTTGAGCCTGGGTGACAGTAGTTTTTACTGTGGTAGCAGTACTGGTGACTGCACTCATGTCTGTAGTAGTAGACATAGGGACTGTAGTATAATTAGTAATACTATAGTAGTATTACTAACTAACTGTAAGACTATAGTAGTATTACTAACTAACTGTAATACTATAGTAGTGTCTATAGTCAGAAACAAGCACAAGCTCTACAGCAGGTGGGCTCACAAGAGGTCGTAGGTCAGGGTGTGCCAGGATGTAACCGTTGTTGGTGATGAGGAAGGCGTAACCATGGGGACCCAGCCTATATCTGGGAGCCAGCTTCATGACCTCCAGCAGGGGGATGTCAGAACCCACCACACCCAGCAGGATCCCATGGGACAGCTGGAGGAGAAAGGGGGAGAGGAGGGTTTATAAGACTTGTAATGGCAACAACTACTGTAAAATGTCACTGCAACACTGCTGTACACACAGTGAGCTGCTTAACTGATTAAAAACATAGAACACAGGCTATTGCGACTTGCTAGGAAGAAGTGTCTGGTGCAAGAGACTACACTTGCAAGTTCTACTGTTGTTACTTTGATTACCACCATGCCTATGTTTGATATACATTTAATTCTAACAAAGGCTTTCAGTCCACTGACCGTCTCTTTCTTCTTGCTGAAGACAGGCATTGCCACGGAGGTCATGAGAAGTAAACTTTGAGCCTTTGAGGCAAATAGCTGAAGGAGAATGGCAGAGTTAGCACGTATTATGCATCATAAATTATATTTTGTTTATCCTAAACCAAAACAAAAATCTGTTGGTTCTGGTACTACTACTACTACTTGTTGACTACTAATACCTGCAATGACAAATCGCTACACTAGAGGGTGCCATATAATTGCAGTTGGTGATAGCCTATCTTAAGCTTGGGAGAATGAGTTCACTATTAACACAAAGCCTAATCAGAGAGGAATGCACTGAAAGAGCACCACTGGACAAGCTGTGGCTGAGTGAGTGAGTGAGTGAGTGAGTGAGTGAGTGAGTGAGTGAGTGAGTGAGTGAGTGAGTGAGTGAGTGAGTGAGTGAGTGAGTGAGTGAGTGAGTGACAGGTCCAGTGAAAGAGGTGAGGTGAGAGAATGAGCACAGTAGCAGGACAGAAGACACACATAGGGAGGACTCATGAACAACACAGATAAACAGAATGAATGAACTCATGTAACTGACAGAAAACATGAGAACACAGTACACTTTCAAACAGGACAATGAGAGGTGACAATCAAGAGGTTAAATCAATGAGAGGTGACAATCATGAGGTAAATCAATGAGAGGTGACAATCATGAGGTTAAATCAATGAGAGGTGACAATCATGAGGTTAAATAAAATGCAACAATAATGCTTTGCCTTTGCCTTAAAGTGCAGTTCTGTAAGAAAGGCAGAATGTAGTTATTAGGCAAAGCACACTGGGTAAGTATAGCTGCCGTACTCACCACAGTGTCCATGTAGGCCTCCGTCCAGATGATGTCATGATTGTGATTGATGACCATTGGTCGACTCAAGACATGAAGGTACTCCATGACATTTTCCTGTACGTCAGCCAGAGTGGAGATGTGTGTGTAATAACCCTTGTTGTTGCAGGCGATCCACTTGGTGTTATCTGCAAAGGTCATCTCTCTGCCTATAAGGTAAGTGAAGAGCCGTACCTGAAAGAGACAGTATTGGAGACTGATATTCAATTCAGTAAGTTCATGTAGTAAATAGTGAAGATATTACACTGATAAGGCCGTTGCAGTAACTACTATAGATCCAGCTTTTAGGGGAAGAGAGAAGAATAGTATTGCAAACAGGCATTTCTGAAGGTCAAGTGGGTGTGTAGTTATTCATATAGAGTATATAGTAGTGTTGCCATACAGTACCCTGCGCTCAGGCCAGTTGAACTCTTCAAACACGTCCTTGAAGTCCTCCATGGCTCCATCTGTGATCAGCATGATGGCCTGGTTGCACAGGCTGCCTTGGCCCTTGGTCGCTGCCTGGGAGGAAGCACCACACAGGGAAGGACTGATACTTGGCCAACAGCATTTGTGTGGAAGTATGTGTGTGTGTGTGTGGGGGGGGGGGGGGGGTGGTATGTATGTGATTGTGTGTGTGTGTGTGTGTGTGTGTGTGTGTGTGGGGGGGGGTGGTATGTATGTGATTGTGTGTGTGTGTGTTTGTGTGTGTGTGTGTGTGTGTGTGTGTGCTGGAGGCAAACCTCGTTCAGGATTTTGAATGATTCCTTCATGGCCTTCGCAACTTTGCCCTCTCCCTTCACATGCAGCTCATCCACCAGCACCTTAAAATGCTGGAACGAGAGAGAGAGAGAGAGCACTTTTTATGGTGAGAATACAATGTGAAGTACGAACAATTATCAATTATGCAGCACAGGACAGGACAAGACAGGACAAGACAGGACAGCACAAGACAAGACAAGACAAGACAAGACAAGACAAGACAAGACAAGACAAGACAAGACAAGACAGGACAGGACCATGTAAGGTCAAATAAACCAGTCCAGTTGACTAAATACCAAGGGAGATGTTCATGCCTAATGTGGCCTGTACATTTCAAATGTGTATTGCTGTACATGCTTGTACATTTCAAATGTGTATTCCTATACATTTCAAATGTGTATTCTTGTACATTTCAAATGTGTATTCCTGTACATTTCAAATGTGTATTCCTGTACATTTCAAATGTGTATTCTTGTACATTTCAAATGTGTATTCTTGTACATTTCAAATGTGTATTCTTGTACATTTCAAATGTGTATTCTTGTACATTTAAAATGTGTATTCTTGTACATTTCAAATGTGTATTCTTGTACATTTCAAATGTGTATTCCTGTACATTTCAAATGTGTATTTCTGTGCATTTGTTTACTTAGATTTTTTATAAATAAATGTGTATTCCTGTGCATTTGTTAAATTTTATTTAACTAGGTAAGTCAGTTAAGAACAAAATCTTATTTACAATGACGGCCTACCAAAAGGCAAAAGGCCTCCTGCAAGGACGGGGGCTGGGATTTAAAATATAAATAAAAATATAGGACAAAACACACATCACGACAAGAGAGACAAAACAACACTACATAAAGAGAGACCTAAGACAACAACATAACATGACAACACAGCATGGTAGCAACACAACATGGTAGCAGCACTAAACATGATACAAACATTATTGGGCACAGACAACAGCACAAAGGACAAGAAGGTAGAGATGACAATACATCACGTGAAGCAGACAATACTTAACACACCTGATAACTACAAAGGCATGGTTAACCTTAACAAGACCATAGCGTTTAACTAATTCCTGAGGTTATGCCCGTTATGGTACCAGAATGTTCATGAGAAGATCTCGTTGTAGGAGTAGATGCTAGGTGGTTAAAAACGGGCAATTCCTTCGACCTCATGGCTTGGTTTTTGCTCTGACATGCACTGTCAACTGTGGGAACTTATATAGACAGGTGTGTGCCTTTTCAAACCATGTCGAATCTATTGAATTTACCACAGGTGGACTCCGATCAATTTCTAGAAACTTCTCAAGGATGATCAATGGAAACAGGAAGCACCTGAGCTCAATATCGAGTCTCATAGCGAATGGTCTGAATACTACTAGTAAATAATGCATTTCTGTTTTTTATCTTTTTATAAAATTGAAAGAAAATTCAAAAACCTGTTTTCGCTTTGTCATTATGGGGTATTGTGTGTAGATTTATGGGGGAAAAAATGTATTTCATCCCTTTTAGAATAAGGCTGAAACGTAAGCAATGAAGATTAGACCGGTGGAAATCTGTCCTTTAGTCAGATGAGATGAGATGAGATTTCTGGTTCCAACCGCCGTGTCTTTGTAAGGCGCAGAGTAGGTGAACGAATGCTCTCTGCATTTATGGTTCCCACTGTGAAGCATGGACGAGGAGGTGTGATGGTGTGGGAGTGCTTTGCTGTTATATCTTTAGGATTCAAGGCAAACTTAACCAGCATGGCTACCACAGCATTCTGCAGTGGTACGCCATCCCATCTGGTTTGCACTTAGTGGGACTAGCATTTGTATTTCAACATTAAAATTACCCAACACACCTCCAGGCTGTGTAAGGGCTATTTGACCAAGAAGGAGAGTGATGGAGTGCTGCATCAGATGACCTGGCCTCCACAATCACCCGACCTCAACCCAAATGAGATGGTTTGGGATGAGTCGGACCGCAGAGTGAAGGAAATGCAGCCAACAAGTGCTCAGCATATGTGGGAACTCCTTCAAGACTGTTGGAAAAACATTCCAGGTGAAGCTGGTTGAGAGAATGCCAAGAGTGTGCAAAGCTGTCATCAAGTCAAAGGATGGCTGCTAGAATCTCAAATATAAAATACATTTTGATTTGTTTAACACGTTTTTGCGATTTCATAGTGTTTAATTATTATTATTATTATAATTGTTTTCTATTTAACCTTTATTTAACTAGTCAAGTCAGTTAAGAACAAATTCTTATTTACAATGACGGCCTGTCTTCAGGGTCAGCCCCTGGAGCAAAGTGTTGACGTCTTCAATATTATTCTACAATGTAGAAAATAGTAAAAATAAAGAAAAACCCTTGAATGAGTAGGTGTGTCCAAACTTTTGACTGGTACTGTATACATACTATATATACACTACTCAAAAGTTTGGGGTCACTTAGAAATGTCCTTGTTTTTGAAAGATGGATTTTAATGGAATATCTACATAGGCGTACAGAGGCCCATTATCAGCAACCATCACTCCTGTGTTCCAATGGCACGTTGTGTTAGCTAATCCAAGTTTATCATTTTAAAAGGCTAATTGATCATTAGAAAACCCTTTTGCAATTATGTTAGCACAGCTGAAAACTGTTGTGCTGATTAAAGAAGCAATAAAACTGTCCTTCTTTAGACTAAGTGAGTATCTGGAGCATCAGCATTTGTGGGTTTGATTACAGGCTCAAAATGGCCAGAAACAAATAATAAGAAAAGAAAGAGGAGTGGGAGGCCCCGGTGCACAACTGAGCAAGAGGACAAGTACAGTACAGTGTCTAGTTTGAGAAACAGACGCCTCACAAGTCCTCAACTGGCAGCTTCATTAAATAGTACCAGTCTCAACGTCAACAGTGAAGAGGAGACTCCGGGATGCTGACCTTCTAGTCAGAGTTGCAAAGAAAAAGCCATATCTTCCTCTGTCCAGTGTCTGTGTTCTTTTACCCTTAATCTTCTCTTTTTATTGGCCAGTCTGAGATACGGCTTTATCTTTGCAACTCTGCCTAGAAGACCAGAATCCCGGAGTCGCCTCTTCACTGTTGACGTTGAGACTGGTGTTTTGCGGGTACTATTTCATGAAGCTGCCAGTAGAGGACTTGTTTGGACATTTCTAAGTGACCCTAAACTTTTGAACGGGACTGTATATATATATATATATTGATATATATACACACACATATACCAGTCCCTATCTACAGTAGGCTAATGGTTGTTGTGAGTGACAGCTGACTTGGAATGCTCTCTAATCCACATTGGTCTGATGCAGGAAGTCGGAACTAGGCCAAGAGCTGGAGCCAACTATGTTACACCTAGCACAGAAGCATGCCTGACAGCCAAGGGGACCACTCACTCCCCCCACCCCCCCCCCCCCCCCCACCCCCATATGGATGTAATGACAAAATAGAACACCTTGAGTTGTTAGAGCCCTGCTGAGAGGCAAGGGCTCCGTGGCTTAGCGGCCACAGCTTACCTGAAGCAAAAAATGAACTTACCTCACGGTTGTCCAAATCAGCCTGCACCAGAGTGCCTTGGAAGCAGGGCTCTACGTAGCGCACATAGTCAGTGTACTGTGGGGAGAAAAGACGACAAGGCAGGGTTGGAGTTTTGTCAAGTCAAGCTGTAGTCCTGGCAAATTTATAACAGTGTTGCAGTGCAACAGTATTGTGGTATACCGGATAATGTGTAAAGGTGTGATGGTGTGATGGTGATGTCTTAGTCAACCAAAAGTCAACCAAAGGATGTGGGTGAATATTTCACATTTCAATCCATGGAAATCATAAGATCCTGTTTGAGATTGCGTGGCCATTGGTGTTTAGTGGAGGGTTGACTCACAGCTATGACGTTGACAAAGTCGTTCTCCCCCAGTGTGTCCAGGATGGTGTTGATGGTGTGTTTGGCGATGGTCATCTTCAAGCCCTTCATACTGCCACTGATGTCCACCACAATGATAATGTCCTTTGGTGAGGTGGCAGCCTGAATATACCTGGGGGACCCGGGGAGAGAGACAGGACTAACTCTATGGTGTATGAGAGGGTTTTACTTCATCTACAATACCAGAGGCCCAGGGAGTACAATCAAGACCCCAGTCAAAGGTTATATCTCTCTCTTATACTGCTCCATGGAAATTCTTTCCACATATAATTCACAATTAAATAAAAAGCTAGGCCTACAGTATAGGGCACTGTATAACATCACAACCAAAACATGACACTTTGCAAATGCTAATACTATTGCACTCGCACACACACCCACAGACCTCTTTGGCATTATTTATATCTACATTCACATACAGCGGGTGAAATAAGTATTGAACACGTCACCATTTTTCTCAGTAAATATATTTCCAAAGGTGCTATTGACATGACATTTTCACCAGATGTTGGTAACAACCCAAGTAATCCATACATACAACGAAACCAAAACAAATAAGTTCAGAAATTAAGTTATGTGTAATAATGTCAAATTACACAGGGAAAAAGTATTAAACACACTTACTGATATTTATTTAATACTTTGTACAAAAGCCTTTGTTGGTAATGACAGCTTCAAGATGCCTCCTGTATGGAGAAACTAGTCGCATGCATTGCTCTGGTGTGATTTTGGCCCATTCTTCCACACAAACAGTCTTCAAATCTTGAAGGTTCCGTGGGCCTCTTCTATGAATCTTGATCTTCAGTTCTTTCCATAGATTTTCAATGGGATTTAAGTCAGGTGATTGGCTGGGCCATTCTAGCAGCTTTATTTTCTTTCTTTGAAACCAATTGAGAGTTTCCTTGGCTGTGTGTTTGGGATCATTGTCTTGCTGAAATGTCCACCCTCGTTTCATCTTCATCATCCTGGTAGATGGCAGCAGATTTTTGTCAAGAATGTCTCTGTAAATTTGCCCATTCATACTTCCTTCAATTATGTGAAGTTTGCCAGTACCATTTGCTGAAAAGCAGCCCCACACCATGATGTTCCCACCTCCAAACTTCACTGTTGGTATGGTGTTTTTAGGGTGATGTGCAGTGCCATTTCTCCTCCGAACATGGTGTGTATTATGACATCCAAACAGTTAAATTTTGCTCTCATCTGACCACACTATATTCTCCCAGTATTTCACTGGCTTTTCCAAATGTTGTGCAGCAAACTTTAAACAAGCTTCAACATGCTTTTTTTTCAGCAATGGAGTCTTGCGTGGTGAGCATGCATACAGGCCATGGCGGTGGAGTGCATTACTTACTGTTTTCTTTGAGACAACAGTACCTGCTAATTGCAGGTCTTTTTGAAGCTCTCCACAAGTGGTCCTTGGCTCTTGGACAACTCTTCTAACTATTCTTTTCACTCCTCTGTCAGAAATCTTGCGAGGAGCACCTGGTCGAGGCACATTTATGGTGAAATGATTGTCTTTCCACTTCCGTATTATGGCCCCAACAGTGCTCACTGGAACATTCAGAAGCTTAGAAATGCGCCTATAACTGTCAGGCTCTGGCCATAGAGAAGCTTTGCTTCTCTATATTTCTATGGTCAGAGTCTGGCAGATCTATTATTTCTACATCTGTGTGGTGTTGTGTGTGGGATCCCTAATTAGAGGCAGCTGCTATGCATTACCTCTAATTAGGGATCCTACTTATATGTCTGTGTTCCACTCCCTTGGCGTGGTTCATTGTTATATGTATGTCCCGTGTTCGTGCTACGTGTGTTTCATCATTATATTGTATTTGTTATTTTGTATGGTTCGCATCCAGTCGAGTTTATTTAGTTCAATAAACAATGTCGAACTATCGCTACGCTGTGCCTTGGTCTCTCTACACACCCGAACGTGACAATAACCAATGCCATCATTATGTTTTGCAACAATTAGGTTGTGAAGGTCTTGAGACAGCTCTTTGCTTTTACCCATCATGAGATGTGTCTTGTGTGACACCTTGGCAATGAGACCTTTTTGTAGGCCATCAGTTGGGACTGAACCAGCTGATATTAATTTGCACTGACAGGGGGCTGGATTGCTTTTTAATTACTGATAGTTTTCAGCTGTTGTCTTGGCTTTCCATGCCTTTTTGCATCTACCTTTCTTCATGTGTTCAATACTTTTTCCCTGTGTCATTTCACATTATTACACATAACTTAATTTCTGAACTTATTTGTTTTGGTTTCTTTGTATGTTTGGATTACTTGGGTTGTTACCAACATCTGGTGAAAATGTCATGTCAATAGCACCTTTGGAAATATATTTACTGAGAAAAACGGTGACGTGTTCAATACTTATTTCACCCGCTGTATGGCCCAATGTTAGCCCCGCTGACCTGGCTAGTGAGCCATTGGTTAACCACTTAAGGAGCAGTTTGAAGTCTTTCCAGGGGATCAGATTATATTATCCTGGCCTGCCTTGGGTGTTATCCATGCCGCTGATCTGAAAGCCAGGGTCAGCTCATTTTGTTTTTTACCTTTATTTTACTAGGAACAGTGGGTTAACTGCCTTGTTCAGGGGCAGAACAACAGATTTTTACCTTGTCAGCTTGGGGATTCAATCCAGCAACCTTTCGGTTACGGGCCCAACACTCTAACCACTAGGCTACCTGCCGCCCCTGATGTCCTAGGACACACTCTAACTGAGCCATACACTGCCTAAAGCATGTTTTAAGTTGAAATTGTCCATCAGTAATTAATTTTAAAAGTCTGTTAGAGTCGATGTCAATCTAAATTACATAACAAAAGAATCCCCATCAAAATCTGTCAGTTTAAGCAAGAGATATGTTTTTTTTTGCATTGAATTCTTCTCAATCCACCGCATCCGCCAGTGTCGCACTTCCATATCTACGGTGAAAGGTGGCAGAGCTAGAGCTGTGTTTGTCAGACCATGAGACATCCCATAAAGCTCTATGGAATGGGGACACTCTCGCGAACATGTCGGTACCGTCAATGTGCCAACTTTGTGTTTGGTAGCTCCCGGTCCTTTTGGGCTACAAACTAATGGTACCCCACTGGGGAAAGGGGAGATTCTCAAGAACACGATGGTGTTCTCTGTTTGGCTCTACAACCCCCACAGGAATCGTCTGAAGGTAACCGGTACCGGTTTTAAAAAACAAATGGAAGTATGAAGGTAGTTTTGTGCCTACACATAAAAAGGGGAGCCAGATTGAGGACAGACACTTCAAAAACCTTTTTGTCAGTTTTGCCGTTTATGACTTTGTTATTCAATGTGTTTCTGTGAGCTTTAGCAGTAATGGCCCAAATCAATACTTTATCAAATAAAATGTGTATAACTATTTTTTTATTCCTAAATGGGTCCTAAAATTCTAAATCAAATAGCTAATTGATCCATAGTAAAACAATTCCATGTTAACTTAGCACCCCTCAGCCAACGTCTTAGACACTAAATAATTAAAGCGCCCTTTAATATAGACCACAAGGGCTGCGTTTCAACAGGCAGCCCAATTCCCAATTGTTTTGAATTGTTTTTCACATCAGCTCTTTTTCAGAGCTGATCTTTTTATTACATTTTGAGGGGATTTATTAAGATCCCATTTAGACAACCCCAATTTGTTCCGAACACATACCGAACAAGATATTACAGACATAATACTTTACAGTTTACATGAATTTAAAACATTAACATGTAGTGTGTGTGTGTGTGTGTGTGCATCTAAAACCCAATTTCATGTGAAATCTTATTGGTCAAAAGACTAATTAGTGAATTGGGCTAGTTGTCATAAAGCAGCCATGGAGAATTCAATAAATGAATAAAGACTTGCTTAAGTGTCAAGATGCAGCATTTTGACATGTCCCTCCCTGACTTCTAGGAAGATTTTAAACCAACATTTCTGCTCGTTTTTATCATCATTGTAACACCGTAGCTACAGTGAGCTCTAAAAGTGTTTGGACAGTGACAAGTTATGTTGTTTTGTCTCTGTACTCCAGCACTTTGTTTTTTTATTTGGCACTTAATAGGCGCTTACTATAGTACTTTTTTTATTTTACCTCTGGAGAAAAACTTGTTTTTTATGAAGTTGAATATCTGCTCTTTATGACAGAATGTTAAAAGTAGGTGAAATCAAAACGTGTGCTATTGAAGTTGCATTCGGGGACGGTTACATTCCACCCTCTGATCTATGGAGACCCCAAGGTCCAACAGACGTGATAGGGGACTCATGCTCACCTTCGCATGAGACAGTAAATGAAAGTCCCCCTGACTCTCAGTTGTCATTAATTATATCATGGCACTTGTTGTAAGAGTAAGGGTGTTAATCCCAGTGTCCATCCCATTATTTAAACTGCCAGCTCAAGGGTGGTTTGGGTGTGATAGATGGGAGCAGTGCATGTGCACATTTTTAGACTGATCCAATGAACCATTGCATTACTGTTCAAAATGTTGTATCAAGTCTGCCCAAATGTGCCACATTTTTTTGGAACACTTCACGTGACATGTCACTTATCGTTTGGCGCTGCCCTGCTGGTCCGCCTGTTGAGCAGCTCCCGTTGTCCGTGCATAAATTGTTGTTTTAGTTCGTTTTGTCGTCTCTTTTCTTTAGATTTTTTTGCTACAGTATAATAGTTCAGGATTATGGATTTTCTTGCAGCTGAACGTCGACAGGAGTCGTCAACTATTATTATTTACAACAGAGCCCAGCTCCTGGATTTAGCACACGCAGCGCTGCTGCACACCAGGGAAAAGTTTGATATTCCGGATGAGTTGAAAAGCCGACGCCGTGGACGCAGGGCGGGATTGAAGTGTAAGGCGAAGCGGAGGAAATACAAGCCGGCTATACCGTCTATCATTATGGGCAAAGTGAGGTCACTACATAACAAAATGGACGAGCTCGAGGCTCTTGTCCGTGGACAAAGGGATTATCGGGAAACGAGCCTAATGTTTTTCACGGAGACTTGGCTGAATGATAACATCCCCATAGAGAACGTCACTATTGACGGTTTCCAGACCATCAGAGCGGACAGGGATTGCGTCTCTTCCGGTAAGAGCAAGGGTGGTGGGCTGGCTTTATTAGTAAGGAAGAGTTTTGTAGCCCGGACATTGAATTATTAGCTGTTAGCCTGAGACCATACTATTTGCCGAGGGAATTTACAGCGGCCATTGCTGTTGTTGTTTACATCCCGCCCTCCGCTGACGCAAACACAGCATGTGACGTCATCCACTCTGTTATCGCAAGGTTACAGACAGCGCATCCCAGTGCTTTCTTTGCCATTTCGGGGGATTTTAACCATGCATCTCTCTCTTCAATGCTGCCCACGTTCAAACAGTTTGTGAAGTGCCCAACCAGGAATAAGAAAACTCTGGACTTGTTATATGCTAATGTGAAGGATGCATACAACTCCACTGCACTCCCTCCCCTCGGTAGATCGGATCACAACCTTGTCCACCTCACTCCACTCTACAGGCCTTTGGTCCAACAGCAGCCTGCGACCACCAGGACCATTAGGAGATGGTCCCCGGAGGCGAATGAGGCCCTACAGGACTGCTTTGAAACAACAGACTGGGATGTGCTCTGTGAGGCTCATGGGGAGGACATCGATGGACTTACTGACTGCATACCAGACTATATACATTTTTGTGTAGACAACACTGTACCCACCAGGAAGGTACGCTGTTTCCCAAACAATAAACCCTGGGTCACCAGCGACCTGAAGGCCCTGCTGAATGAGAAGAAGAGGGCCTTCAAGGAGAGGGACAAGGACAAGGACAAATTGAAATGCGTCCAGAGGGAGCTCAAGTTGCGGATTGCTGAGGGGAAGAGAGGGTATAAGGAGAAGATGGAGGACAAGCTGAGGCAGAGCCAGGTGAGAGAGGTATGGAAGGATCACCGGCTTCAAAAAGTCGAACAGTGGGCAGACGGAGGGGACCCAGGACAGAACCAATGAGCTGAACCAATTTTTTAACAGGTTTGATACTGGCCCTGTCCACCTCCCTTCCAGCTCCCCAGACCACACACCCTCACAGCTGTCCCACCCCCACTTTGCTCACAACACCTCTGTTGAGACAATCAGTGACCCCTACTCCACCCCTGCTCCCCCTGGACTGATCCTCAACAGAGGTGCTGATCCTCCTCGCTACATAACAAGGTGGATGAGCTTGAGGGCCTGGTTCATGGACAAAGAGACTACCGGGAAGCTAGCCTATTGTGCTTTACAGAAACATGGCTGAATGCTAACATCCCCATAGAGAACTAACTATTGGCAGTTTCCAGACCATCAGAGCGGACAGGGATAGCGTTTCTTCTGGTAAGAGTAAGGGAGAGGGGCTGGCTTTATTAGTTACATATTACTGTTAAGGAACAGTTTTGTAGCCCGGACATTGAGCTGTTAGCTGTTAGCCTGAGACCCTACTATTTTCCGAGGGAATTCACGGCGGCCATTGCTGTTATTGTTTACATCCCGCCCTCCGCGGACGCAAACACAGCGTGTGACGTCATCCACTCTGCTCTCGCGAGGTTACAGACGGCACATCCCTTCCCCCCACCTCCCCACCGGGGCTGGCTTTCACCACCAGTGAAGAGAGAGCTGGAGAGACTACATCAGTGGAAAGCGGCGGGCCCTGATGGCATCAGCCCAAGGGTGCTTAGGGTCTGTGCTGACCAACTGTGTGGAATACTCCAGCGTCACTTCAACCTTAGCCTGAGCCTAGAAAGGGTCCCTGTGCTGTGGAAAACATCCTGCCTCGTCCCAGTGCCCAAGAAGGCACACCCCACTGTCCTGAATGACTTCAGACCTGTAGCGCTAACATCCCACATAATGAAGACCCTGGAAAGGTTAGTCCTCGCTCACCTCAGACCCCTGGTGTGTACATCACTGGACCCCCTGCAGTTTGCATACCAGCGCAACATCGGGGTGGATGATGCAATCATCTACCTTCTGCAGAGGGCCTACTCTCACCTGGTCAACGCAGGTTGCACTGTGAGGGTTATGTTTTTTGACTTCTCCAGTGCCTTCAATACCATTCAGCCCCTGCTACTGGGTGAGAAGATGAGGAGGATGAAAGTGCAAGCACCCTTAGTCTCCTGGGTCACGGACTACCTGACCGGTAGGCCACAATTTGTGCGACTACAGAGCTGTGTGTCAGAACGGGCAGTGAGCAACACAGGGGCCCCACAGGGAAGGTCCTGTCCCCCTTCCTGTTCACCCTCTACACCTCAGACCTCAGATATAACTCTGAACATGCCACCTACAGAAGTTCTCGGATGACTCCGCAATTGTAGGGTGCATCAGGGGTGGGCAGGAGGAGGAGTACAGGAGCACATCAGTGACTTTGTGTTGTGGTGTGAGCAGAACCACGTTCAGCTCAACATCAGCAAAACAAAGGAGATGGTGGTGGACTTCAGGAGAACCAAGGCACAACTGACTGCAGTCCCTATACAGGGGATGGATGTGGAAATGGTTGGGTCATACAAGTTACTGGGTGTGTCAGAGAGTGCTACAGGAGGTCCTTCCTCCCGGCGGCTATTAGACTATATAATGCCTCACCGGGGTGCTGTGCCGTCGGCAACATAGATTGGAACTGTTGGGGTGCTAGGACCTAGTTTAACAATTATGCATCCATCCGTGAGTAACTCTGGTCTGTCATCACTCATTCACTCAGGACCTATTTATTCATGCAGGTCTGTATATACATACTCATGTACGGTTGTTATATCATATCACGTGCAATATTGCTAGTAATTCTTGGACCTAACCTACATAGGCATTCACTCAGGAATGCATATTAGTATCCTGTCAGTTGCACCTTTTCTCATTGCTTTTAGTATATCGAATGTGCAATATGTGCAGTTGTCTGTAATTAAACCCTGCGCACTAAGGACTGTATTTTAAGGGAATTACTATTATTACCCAAAATTATATCATACACACATTTAGCTACTTAAGTATCTCTTCCTGTCATTTACCTGTACAGTTTGTGTAACCAAGTATTCACTTATCTGTAAATATAACTGTATATTTACCTGTACAGCTAATTTAACCATGCAAAATATTCACTTACCTGTTAATTTAGCCAGTCTGTCTATTAAGTAAACTATTATTACCCTCGCTCATATCATATGCATTTTTAGCTACTGAAGTATTTCTCTGCCATCGACCTGTATAGTACAGTTAACCGTCCAACATCCACCAATGTATAGTGTACATATTCAGCCATCCACCCATACTATGCAATGTCAACTATCTATCTATCTATCTATCTATCTATCTATCTATCTATCTATCTATCTATCTATCTATCTATCTATCTATCTATCTATCTATCTATCTATCTATCTATCTATCTATCTATCTATCTATCTATCTATCTATCTATCTATCTATCTATCTATCTATCTATCTATCTATCTATCTATCTATCTATCTATCTATCTATCTATCTATCTATCTATCTATCTATCTATCTATCTATCTATCTATCTATCTATCTATCTATGTGAAAATGTGTTTTTGAAAGACTTCACATGTAACTTTTCACATGTGAAAACATGCTTTTGGAACCCTTCACATGTGCAATTCCATGTGCTATCACTGCTCAGCTAAAATCTTACCCCACCTGGGATTTTGACTCACAACCACTATAATACATCTCTGTAGTGTCATCTGCACTGCTATTTTAGTTACAGGTGAAATCAGTTACTGACATAGACATGATGGTGTAGCAGGAAGATCAGCCGTGAACCAAGAAGTTGTGAGTTAAAATCCCAGGTAAGCACATGTTGAATCATAATAATTAGTGTATAAATAAACATACACAATGTAGTCATGTACAGTGCATTCGGAAATAACTTTTTCTTACGTTACAGCCTTATTCTAAAATAAGCTAAAAACTAAAAAACTCATCAATCTACACACAATACCCCATCATGAAAAAAGCAAAAACAGGTTTTTAGACATTTTAGCAAATGTATTAATAATATAAAACTGAAATATCACATTTTCAGTATTCATACCATTTACTCAGTACTTTATTAAGTATTCATACCATTTACTCAGTACTTTGTTGTGATTACAGCCTTGAGTCTTCTTGGGTATGATGCTACAAGCTTGGCACACCTGTATTTGGGGAGATTCTTTTCTGCAGATCCTCTCAAGCTCTGTCAGGTTGGATGGGGAGCGTCACTGCACAGCTATTTTCAGATCTCTCCAGAGATGTTCGATCGGGTTCAAGTCCGGGCTCTGGCTTGAACCCGATCGTGTCCCGAATACATTTCCAAAAATGTCTAAAAACCTGTTTTCACTTTGTTATTATGGGGTATTGTGTGTAGATTGATGAGGGGAAACAAAATATGTAATCCATTTTAGAAAAAGGCTGTAACGTAACAAAATGTGGAAAAAGTCAAGGGGTTGAATACTTTCTTCAGATATGAAGTGTTCCAAAAACCCATGGTTTCACATGATTACATTTGTTAAAATCCTCATGTGAAATATCATCACATGTGAAGTGTTCCAAAAATACATGGTTTTACATGATTTCACAATTTTTCACATGTGAAATCATGTGTTGTTTCCGTAAGGGTAGTCTTAAGGTATAAGAGGTCACAGTATTAGTGTCTAACTCTTACCCTTGTCACCTTGATACCAGGGCAGTTTCCTACTCTGGTCAAGGGCAAGGCCACCCTAGACACTACTAATTGCAGAGATAGTAGCTTACCAGTTACGGTTCCTGCAGTCAAACGCAGCCACACCATTTGAATCTGGAGTCCATTTGATACCTGTATAAATGATACAGACACACCACCTCTACAGTCAGCAAACATCATGGCACCCATTTAAATTCTACAACACTGTTGCAATTTACATCATAAGAGAGCCGACATGGTTTCTCAATACTATAATGTTTTTATGTTTTGCTGTGCTATCTTTTCTGACAAGTTCTAGTCTAGATTTAAACATAATTCTGTGCTGATTTATGCTATCAGTTGTATGGAGCTGTGGGCGTATGACCTTAACATTGTGTGGGCGTCTGCCTAGTCCTTTACCAGGGTAGACTCTGAAGAATCCAGAGGAGCTGCCAAAGTACTGCCAGGTGAGAGTGGGGTCTTTCTGGAAGTTATTGATGAAGACGTCATTCAGAGCCTCCGACATGTAGATTCCATTGAGGATGTAGGGATCTTTACACAGGAGAGATAAGGAGAGCAGAACATGAGTGAGATGTTAAGTGTAACATCACCTATAGCAGCCCCTGTCACATTTTTCATTTTAAAGTCTGACTACGCCACACATAGATAGATAGATAGATAGATAGATAGATAGATAGATAGATAGATAGATAGATAGATAGATAGATAGATAGATAGATAGATAGATAGATAGATAGATAGATAGATAGATAGATAGATAGATAGATAGATAGATAGATAGATAGATAGATAGATAGATAGATAGATAGATAGATAGATAGATAGATAGATAGATAGATAGATACTGTATTGATCCCCGAGGGGAAATTTCTTCATCAAGCAGCCTCGAAAAAACACAAAAGACTGATACACGATACATGATACATAGAGCGGCAGTATGAAAACGTATAAAAATACAAGAAGTCTGGAGTGCCAAAAGCTATAAAAAGACATTGTATAGTTGGGGAATGGCTGAATATGTACACTACAAAAATGATAAAAATATTGCAAGTTGATTATAGCTAAATAAGGAATATTTGCATGCATTGGTAGATGATTCATGGTTAACTATACTATACAGGTTGATGGCAGAGACATTCTTAAATAGCTAAATGTGCGTATGATATAAGTGAGGGTAATAATAGCTTACTTAATATACAGTCTGGTTAAATGAACAGCTAAGTGACTATTTTGTATGGTTAACTGTACAGGTAAATGCACAGTTAAGTGTACAGGTAAGTGGATATTTGCATGGGTACATTAACTGTACAGGTAAATTACAGGAAGAGATACTTAAATAGCTAATTGTGCATATGATATAATTTAGGGTACTAATAATAAATACAGTCCTTAGTGCAGGGTTTATAACAACTGTACATGAATATGTGCATAAAGTCCTGAATGAATATGTCCTGAGTGAAGGAGTGATTACAGACGGATGGATGCATAATTGTTAAACTAGGTCCTAACACAGTTCCAGGTGGCACGGCACCCAGGTGAGGCATTAAATAGTCTAATAGCCGCCGGCAGGAAAGACCTCCTGTTGCGCTCTCTGGTGGGATCAGTCTGTGACTGAAAGTGCTCCTCTGCATCATGGCCCTTTTTGTACTGTGCCTCGGTGTTACTAGCCCATTCCAACCTGTTGTCCATATGGACTCCAAGGAACTTGTATGACCCAACCATCTCCACATCCATCCCCTGTATAGGGATTGCAGTCAGTTGGGCCTTAGTTCTCCACCATCTCCTTTGTTTTGCTGATGTTGAGCTGAATGTGGTTCTGCTCACACCACACCACAAAGTCATTGATTGTGCTCCTGTACTCTTCCTCCTGCCCACCCCTGATGCACCCTACAATTGCGGAGTCATCCGAGAACTTCTGTAGGTGGCATGTTTCAGAGTTACAGTATCTCTGAAGTCCGAGGTGTAGAGGGTGAACAGTTAGGAGGACAGGACCGTTCCCTGGGGGGCCCCTGTGTTGCTCACTGCCCGTTCTGACACACAGCTCTGTAGCCGCCCAAATTGTGGCCTACCGGTCAGGTAGTAAGGGTGCTTCCACTTTTATCCTCTTCATCACCCAGTAGCAGGGGCTGAATGGTGTTGAAGGCACTGGAGAAGTAAAAAAACATAACCCTCACAGTGCAACCTGCGTTGTCCAGGTGAGAGTAGGCCCTCTGCAGACCACCCCGATGTTGCGCTGATATGCGAACTGCAGGGGGTCTAGTGATGTACACACCAGGGGTCTGAGGTGAGCGAGGACTAACCTTTCCAGGGTCTTTAGCGCTACAGGTCTGAAGTCATTCAGGACAGTGGGGTGTGCCATCTTGGTCACTGGGACCAGGCAGGATGTTTTACACAGCCCAGGGACCCTTTCCAGACTCAGGCTAAGGTTGAAGCGTCGCTGGAGTATTCCACACAATTGGTCAGCACAGACCCTAAGCACCCTTGGGCTGATGCCATCAGGGCCCGCTGCTTTCCACTGATGTAATATCTCCAGCTCTCTCTTCACTTGATTGGTGGTGAAAGCCGGCCCAGGTGGGGAGGTGGGGGGAATGGGGGGGTTGAGGATCAGTCCAGAGGTGCGGGGAAGGGAGGTGTTGCGGATCAGTCCAGAGGGAGCGGGAGCGAAGGTGGGGAGGGGGTTGCTGATTGTCTCAACAGAGGTGTTGTGAGCAAAGTGAAGGTGGGACAGCCGTGAGGGTGTGTGGCCTGGGGAGCTGGAGGGGAGGTGGACAGGACCCGTATCGAACCTGTTAAAAAATTGGGTCAGTTCATTGGCTCTGTCCAGTGTTGTCTACACAAAAATTTATATAGTACGTTATGCAGTCTGTAAGTCATCGATGTCCTCCCCATGAGCCTCACAGAGCACATCCCAGTCTGTTGTTTCAAAGCAGTCCTCATTCACCTCCGGGGACCATCTCCTAATGGTCCTAGTGATCGCTGGCTGCTGTTGGACCATAGGCCTGTAGAGTGGGGTAAGGTGGACAAGGTTGTGATCTACCGAGGGGAGGAAGTGCAGTGGAGTTGTATGCATCCTTCACATTAGCATATAACAAGTCCAGAGTTGTATTATTCCTGGTTGGGCACTTCACAAACTGTTTGAATGTGGGCAGCGTTGAAGAGAGAGATGTATGGTTAAAATCCCCCGAAATGGCAAAGAAGGCACTGGGATGTGCCGTCTGTAACCTCGCGAGAGCATAGTGGATGACGTCACACGCTGTGTTTGCGTCCGCGGAGGGCGGGATGTAAACAATAACAGCAATGGCCGCCGTGAATTCCCTCTGAAAATAGTAGGGTCTCAGGCTAACAGCTAACAGCTCAATGTCCGGGCTACAAAACTGTTCCTTAACAGTAATATGTAACTAATAAAGCCAAAGAAACGCTATCCCTGTCTGCTATGATGGTCTGGAAACTGCCGGTAGTTTCGTTCTCTATGGGGATGTTAGCATTCAGCCATGTTTCTGTAAAGCACAATAGGCTAGCTTCCCGGTAGTCTCTTTGTCCATGAACCAGGCCCTCAAGCTCATCCACCTTGTTATATAGCGATCTCATGTTGCCCATAATGATAGCCAGCTTGTACTTACTCAGCCTTACACTTTCGACCTGCCCTACATCCACGGTGTCGCCTTTTCAACTCGTCTGGAATATCAAACTTTTCCCTGGGGTGCAATAGCGCTGTGTGTGCTAAATCCAGGAGCTGGGCTCGGATATATATATATATATCCAAAGTTTACATACACTTAGGTTGAAGTCCACAGATTTCATGTTATCAAACCATAGTTTTGACATCGGTTAGGACATCTACTTTGTGCATGACACAAGTAATTCTTCCAACAATTGTTTACAGAGATTATTTCACTTATAATTCACCATAACACAATTCCAGTGGGTCAGAAGTTTACATACACTAAGTTGACTGTGCCTTTAAATAGCTTGGAAAATTCCAGAAAATTATGTCATGGCTTTAGAAGCTTCTGAGGCTAATTGACGTCATTTGAGTCAATTGGAGGTGTACTTGTGGATGTATTTCAAGGCCTCCTTCAAACTCTGTGCCTCTTTGCTCGACATCATGGGAAAATCTAAAGAAATCAGAAAAACAATTGTAGACCTCCACAAGTCTGGTTCATCCTTGGGAGCAATTTCCAAACGCCTGAAGGTGTCAGGCTCTGGCCATAGAGAAGCCTATTTGCTTCTCTATGTAACCATGGTCAGAGTCTGACAGGTCTACTCTTTCTGTATCTGGTGGTGGTTTGTGTGGGATCCCTAATTAGAGGCAGCTGCTGCGCATTGTCTCTGATTAGGGATCCTACATAGGTTTGTAGGTTTCACACTGGGGCGTGGGTCGTTATAATTCTCCAGTCACGGTGAAACAGTAAGTGGGCAAATTTACGTTTGTATGGTGTTTGATGTTTTGTGTTGGATAGTTTGTTCATGTCAAATTATATACATAGTAATAAAAACATGTCGAACTATAATCCCTGCACTGCGTCTGATGAAACAAAAATATAACTTTTTGGCCATAATGACCGTCGTTATATTTGGAGGAAACACCAGTTACACCAGTTCTGTCAGAAGGAATGGGCCAAAATTCACCCAACGTATTGTGGGAAGTTTGTGCAAGGCTACCCGAAACGTTTGACCCAAGTTAAACAATTTAAAGGCAATGCTACCAAATTCTAATTGAGTATATGTAAACTTCTGACCCACTGGGAATGTGATGAAAGAAATAAAAGCTGAAATAAATAATTTCATATTCTTAAAATAAAGTGGTGATCCTAACTGACCCAAGACAGGGAATTATTACTAGGATGTATGTAAACTTCCGACTTCAACTGTATATTTGGATTTCCATCCAAGGGCCTGCAAAGGGCCTGTTTCAACTTCACCAAACATACCTTTGTTGTAGACATTGGTGGGGACTTGTATGTCACTCTGCATTGTGTTGACTGGGAGGTTGTTGAAATGCTCATTCTCCTCCAGAGGAAACTCCCCACCCAGCTCTATGAAGTTACCCTCCTCATCCACTGTGTTCACCAGTATGGAGTTATAGTAGTCAAACTGGAGAAGAACAAACCACAATGAAAGTGGAAAAGTTGCATTCAAATTCACCAAGTAAAGATTGGAAGTTGAGGAAGTTAGTAGTGTATATTCAGAAACAGGCTTCTGCTAACGGCATTGTGTGTTTTTGTGGTCATCAAAATGTGCATGATGGTTAGACATTTCATTATCTCTATTGTGGTACTGTAAAATAGCTTTGTGATACTCATAGTACTATTACTTTGATAAGTCTGAGACCTCATATTCCACAGACAGATAGAATGACAAACCTGTAGAGTTTTGTTGAACTCGTGGTAAAAATCTGCATCCTCTGCAGACTCAGCCAACCGCTGAAAAAAAAATAAATATATATATTAATTTAAAGAAGTTTAGCAAACCACAAGCCCAACCACAGTACTCATGGTTAAAGTTCTGGGGGTGGTTACTCTACTACAGTACTCATGGTTAAAGTTCTGGGGGTCGTTACTCTACTACAGTACTCATGGTTAAAGTTCTGGGGGTCGTTACTCAACTACAATACTCATGGTTAAAGTTCTGGGGGTCGTTACTCAACTACAATACTCATGGTTAAAGTTCTGGGGGTGGTTACTCTACTACAGTACTCATGGTTAAAGTTCTGGGGGTCGTTACTCAACTACAATACTCATGGTTAAAGTTCTGGGGGTGGTTACTCTACTACAGTACTCATGGTTAAAGTTCTGGGGGTGGTTACTCTACTACAGTACTCATGGTTAAAGTTCTGGGGGTGGTTACTCTACTACAGTACTCATGGTTAAAGTTCTGAGGGTGGTTACTCTACTACAGTACTCATGGTTAAAGTTCTGGGGGTCGTTACTCAACTACAATACTCATGGTTAAAGTTCTGAGGGTGGTTACTCTACTACAGTACTCATGGTTAAAGTTCTGGGGGTCGTTACTCAACCACAGTACTCATGGTTAAAGTTCTGGGGGTGGTTACTCTACTACAGTACTCATGGTTAAAGTTCTGGGGGTCGTTACTCAACTACAATACTCATGGTTAAAGTTCTGGGGGTGGTTACTCTACTACAGTACTCATGGTTAAAGTTCTGGGGGTCGTTACTCAACTACAATACTCATGGTTAAAGTTCTGGGGGTGGTTACTCTACTACAGTACTCATGGTTAAAGTTCTGGGGGTCGTTACTCAACTACAATACTCATGGTTAAAGTTCTGAGGGTGGTTACTCTACTACAGTACTCATGGTTAAAGTTCTGGGGGTCGTTACTCAACTACAATACTCAAGGTTAAAGTTCTGGGGGTCGTTACTCTACTACAATACTCATGGTTAAAGTACTGGGGGTGGTTACCCAACTACAATACTCATGATTCAAGTTCTGGGGGTGGTTACCCAACTACAATACTCATGGTTCAAGTTCTGGGGGTGGTTACCCAACTACAATACTCATGGTTCAAGTTCTGGGGGTGGTTACTCAACTACAATACTCATGGTTCAAGTTCTGGGGGTGGTTACCCAACTACAATACTCATGGTTCAAGTTCTGGGGGTGGTTACTCAACTTTTGCAAAGAGGGTATGCTACAGCAGGGGACATCAACAGATGGCCCAAAGGCCAAATCTTGTCCACGTGGTGATCTAACGTGGCCCGCCAAGGTTGTCTTATGTAGTCAAAATTATTTTTAAAAAACGTGTGTGGCTTGCATCTGACCTTTGTACTCACCTTAACGGACTTCATCTTGGACCCCAACATTCTCTCAATGTCCTCTGAAAAGTCCCTCACTTGGGCTCGCCCATCAATGTCCACTATCTTGATAATGGACTCTACATCTCTGAATTTCTGAAAAGAACAAGGGAGATGTTCAACCACGTCTTTTTATTATGTCTGATATGTCATATTTGATCGTCTGGTTTCCCATTTGCTCCAATTGCAGCATTGCCATGCTAACCTGTCATGTATCATTCTCTCTTGGAACTGATTGATTCAGACAGTTACGTGTGAGCCATTAGGTAAAGCCACTTGAAGTCGAAACAGAGCCAGGGAAGTCCTCTGGCTTTAATTGTATTTTGGGTCTTAGTTACTCGATTAAGTCACTCACTAATCCTGACTATTCCAAGCAACCCATACACTGAAGGGTGAAAGCTTCATACTGTTCTATAAATAACCATGTATAAATAACCTTTTTGGGTACAATATATAACCTTTTATTAACGGTTCTTTATATAACCTTAGGAAAGGATTCTTTATAGCACCATGCAGGTTCCATTTCGAACCTAAAGAAAAATAACCTTCTGTTGTGGCGTAAACTGAGAATATGGGGCGCAGCAGGAGGTTAGGACATGTGATGAGACAAGAAGAGTATTGGGGCAGATGGTGATCAGTGGGATGTTATGGACCTTCTCAGGTTGAAATATCAGAGAATATGTGTGGTTAGTGGGGAATACTATGCTGTGGCTTCAGAAATAATACTGCATGTTGTTTTTGTCCTGTGGTTGATGTTAATTTGGTCCCCCCCAAAAAAAACATATTTTACCTTTTGCAGAATGTTGGCTCCCGAGTATCTTGTGGCAGCCTCGCGTAGTTGCACTGAAAGGATATTTGCCCAAACTTGCACCCTGAGAGAGAGAGAGAGAGAGAGAGAGAGAGAGAGAGAGAGAGAGAGAGAGAGAGAGAGAGAGAGAGAGAGAGAGAGAGAGAGAGAGAGAGAGAGAATCTATCATCCTGTCCATGACAGATATAATCATCAAGATTTTGGCCTTGCTGTCTACATGACACTCAAAACCCAGACAGGACCCATGTGCCAAAAAAGCCCATGAATATCACAACTGTAACGCCAATTTGTTTAATCTGTCCATGGTTGATGTAGGTCAGTAGAAGGTTCCAGGTTTCCCTCAAGCACATTATGTGATTTTAAGCATAGCTGCGGAATGCAGATTTTTTTGTTTTACTCACGCTACAGACGGCTATATATCGGTCTGCTAATACAGGACCAGTAAAGGCCCAGTGCACTATTTTAGCTTTTATTAATATTTTTATTTGTTTTCTCCTCACGACCTCATCTGATATTTGTTAATAACGTTTTGCAGTTCATTTGTCCAGTGTGTAGAATACTGAGATAGGAATATCGTATTATAAATGTACCATTGTACCTTTATGAAGGACTATATAGAACGCCTTTCTAAGCCATTGTGTTACTGCCACCTGAAACAGGGCTGAATCTACTAAAGGAGACTCAAAGAACCTTATGGGGTTCAAAAAATGGTCACTGTTGGGGGAACCTTTTTCAGGTTTTAAAAAGGTTCCTTGAGGAACCCATATGAAAAGGTTATTCGAGGAACCCCCCTGTGACATGATGCATATCTTTTCGCAAAAGCATCGCAGATTAACGCTCATAAACTGAAGCCTGGAGGAGTGGCTTTTTGGAAGCTTTCAGATAGTAGATTTTGGCCACCCGTAAGAATAAATATCAGTCCTGTTCATCATATTACATTCGTACATTAGAAATTTCAATTTTCTTTGAATATTTATGCATATTACATATTGTAATATAATGTTAACCTATTGGATTACGTACAGTAATAAAGTGGTAACTATTACAAAATTGGGAGTTGCATAGGCTCTTGAGGAACTCATAAACCTCTGTAAGCCTCATTGAAATGACAAACTGTCTTCTTCTTCTTCTTATCAAGGCGTTCGCACATTTTGTTTGTGCATGCCGCCACCTACTGCACAGGAGTATGTGGTCAAATACATTATGTTTTGTGATAAAAAAAATAAAAAGGAAGGGGGAAAGGAAAAAAACACCACCAACTAACCCTACAACTATATACCACTATTACACACCACAAAACTAACCCTACACCTATATACCAGTATTACACACCACCAACTAACCCTACATCTATACACCACTATTATACACCACCAACTAACACTACACCTCTATACCACTATTACACACCACCAACTAACCCTACACCTATATACCACTATTATACACCACCAACTAACCCTAAACCTATATACCACTATTACACACCACCAACTAACACCTATATACCACTATTACACACCACCAACTAACACCTCTATACCACTATTACACACCACCAACTAACCCTACACCTATATACCACTAATACACACCACAAACCTAACCCTACACCTATACACCACTATTACACACCACCAGCTAACCCTACATCTATACACCACTATTATACACCACCAACTAACACTAAACCTCTATACCACTATTTCACACCACCAACTAACCCTAAAACTATATACCACTATTACACACCACCAACTAACCCTACACCTAAATACCACTATTACACACCACCAACTAACACCTATATACCACTATTACACACCACCAACTAACCCTACACCTATATACAATTATGACACACCAACAACTACCCAAACACCTATATACCACTATTACATACCACCAACATGCCCTATACCACTATTACACACCACCAACTAACCCTAAACCTCTATACCACTATTATACACCACCAACTAACATCTAAATACCACTATTACACACCACCAACTAACACCTATATACCACTATTACACACCACCAACTAACCCTACACCTATATACAACTATGACACACCACCAACTACCCAAACACCTATATACCACTATTACATACCACCAACATGCCCTATACCACTATTACACACCACCAACTAACCCTACAACTATATACCACTATTACACACCACAAAACTAACCCTACACCTATATACCACTATTACACACCACCAACTAACCCTACATCTATACACCACTATTATACACCACCAACTAACACTACACCTCTATACCACTATTACACACCACCAACTAACCCTACACCTATATACCACTATTATACACCACCAACTAACCCTAAACCTATATACCACTATTACACACCACCAACTAACACCTATATACCACTATTACACACCACCAACTAACACCTATATACCACTATTACACACCACCAACTAACCCTACACCTATATTCCACTATTACACACCACCAACTAACCCTACACCTATATACCACTAATACACACCACAAACCTAACCCTACACCTATACACCACTATTACACACCACCAGCTAACCCTACATCTATACACCACTATTATACACCACCAACTAACACTACACCTCTATACCACTATTTCACACCACCAACTAACCCTAAAACTATATACCACTATTACACACCACCAACTAACCCCACACCTAAATACCACTATTACACACCACCAACTAACACCTATATACCACTATTACACACCACCAACTAACCCTACACCTATATACAATTATGACACACCACCAACTACCCAAACACCTATATACCACTATTACATACCACCAACATGCCCTATACCACTATTACACACCACCAACTAACCCTAAACCTCTATACCACTATTATACACCACCAACTAACATCTAAATACCACTATTACACACCACCAACTAACACCTATATACCACTATTACACACCACCAACTAACCCTACACCTATATACAACTATGACACACCACCAACTACCCAAACACCTATATACCACTATTACATACCACCAACATGCCCTATACCACTATTACACACCACCAACTAACACTACACCTATATAACACAATTACACACCACCAACTAACCCTACACCTATATACCATTATTACACACCACCAGCTAACCCTACATCTATATACCACTATTACACACCACCAACTAACATCTGTATACCACTATTACACATCACCAACTAACCATACAGCCATATACCACTATTACACACCACCAACTAACATCTGTATACCATTATTACACACCACCAACTAACCATACACGTCTATACCAATATTACACACCACCACCTAACCCTACACCTATATACCACTATTACACATCACCAACTAACCCTACACCTATATGCCACTAGTATACACCAACTACTAACCCTACATGTCTATACCACTATTACACACCCCCAACTAACCCTACACCTATATACCACTATTACACACCACCAACTAACACCTATATACCACTATTACACACCACCAACTAACACCTATATACCACTACTACACACCACCAACTAACACCTATATACCACTATTACACACAACCAACTAACCCTACACCTATATACCACTATTACACACCACCAACTAACCCTACACCTATATACAACTATGACACACCACCAACTACCCAAACACCTATATACCACTATTACATACCACCAACATGCCCTATACCACTATTACACACCACCAACTAACCCTACACCTCTATACCACTATTATACACCACCAACTAACATCTAAATACCACTATTAAAAACCACCAACTAACCCTACACCTATATAACACAATTACACACCACCAACTAACCCTACACCTATATACCACTAATACACACCACAAACCTAACCCTACACCTATACACCACTATTACACACCACCAGCTAACCCTACATCTATACACCACTATTATACACCACCAACTAACACTACACCTCTATACCACTATTTCACACCACCAACTAACCCTAAAACTATATACCACTATTACACACCACCAACTAACCCTACAAAATAAATACCACTATTACACACCACCAACTAACACCTATATACCACTATTACACACCACCAACTAACCCTACACCTATATACAACTATGACACACCACCAACTACCCAAACACCTATATACCACTATTACATACCACCAACATGTCCTATACCACTATTACACACCACCAACTAACCCTACACCTATATAACACAATTACACACCACCAACTAACCCTACACCTATATACCATTATTACACACCACCAGCTAACCCTACATCTATATACCACTATTACACACCACCAACTAACATCTGTATACCACTATTACACACCACCAACTAACCATACAGCCATATACCACTATTACACACCACCAACTAACATCTGTATACCATTATTACACACCACCAACTAACCATACACGTCTATACCAATATTACACACCACCAACTAACCCTACACCTATATACCACTATTACACATCACCAACTAACCCTACACCTATATGCCACTAGTATACACCAACAACTAACCCTACATGTCTATACCACTATTACACACCCCCAACTAACCCTACACCTATATACCACTATTACACACCACCAACTAACACCTATATACCACTATTACACACCACCAACTAACACCTATATACCACTACTACACACCACCAACTAACACCTATATACCACTATTACACACAACCAACTAACCCTACACCTATATACCACTATTACACACCACCAACTAACCCTACACCTATATACAACTATGACACACCACCAACTACCCAAACACCTATATACCACTATTACATACCACCAACATGCCCTTTACCACTATTACACACCACCAACTAACCCTACACCTCTATACCACTATTATACACCACCAACTAACACCTATATAACACAATTACACACCACCAACTAACCCTACACCTATATACCATTATTACACACCACCAGCTAACCCTACATCTATATACCACTATTACACACCACCAACTAACATCTGTATACCACTATTACACACCACCAACTAACCATACAGCCATATACCACTATTACACACCACCAACTAACATCTGTATACCATTATTACACACCACCAACTAACCATACACGTCTATACCAATATTACACACCACCAACTAACCCTACACCTATATACCACTATTACACATCACCAACTAACCCTACACCTATATGCCACTAGTATACACCAACAACTAACCCTACATGTCTATACCACTATTACACACCCCCAACTAACCCTACACCTATATACCACTATTACACACCACCAACTAACACCTATATACCACTATTACACACCACCAACTAACACCTATATACCACTACTACACACCACCAACTAACACCTATATACCACTATTACACACAACCAACTAACCCTACACCTATATACCACTATTACACACCACCAACTAACCCTACACCTATATACAACTATGACACACCACCAACTACCCAAACACCTATATACCACTATTACATACCACCAACATGCCCTTTACCACTATTACACACCACCAACTAACCCTACACCTCTATACCACTATTATACACCACCAACTAACATCTAAATACCAGTATTAAAAACCACCAACTAACCCTACACCTATATAAAACATTTACACACCACCAACAAACCCTACACCTATATACCACTAATACACACCACAAACCTAACCCTACACCTATACACCACTATTACACACCACCAGCTAACCCTACATCTATACACCACTATTATACACCACCAACTAACACTACACCTCTATACCACTATTTCACACCACCAACTAACCCTAAAACTATATACCACTATTACACACCACCAACTAACCCTACACCTAAATACCACTATTACACACCACCAACTAACACCTATATACCACTATTACACACCACCAACTAACCCTACACCTATATACAATTATGACACACCACCAACTACCCAAACACCTATATACCACTATTACATACCACCAACATGCCCTATACCACTATTACACACCACCAACTAACCCTAAACCTCTATACCACTATTATACACCACCAACTAACATCTAAATACCACTATTACACACCACCAACTAACACCTATATACCACTATTACACACCACCAACTAACCCTACACCTATATACAACTATGACACACCACCAACTACCCAAACACCTATATACCACTATTACATACCACCAACATGCCCTATACCACTATTACACACCACCAACTAACCCTACAACTATATACCACTATTACACACCACAAAACTAACCCTACACCTATATACCACTATTACACACCACCAACTAACCCTACATCTATACACCACTATTATACACCACCAACTAACACTACACCTCTATACCACTATTACACACCACCAACTAACCCTACACCTATATACCACTATTATACACCACCAACTAACCCTAAACCTATATACCACTATTACACACCACCAACTAACACCTATATACCACTATTACACACCACCAACTAACACCTATATACCACTATTACACACCACCAACTAACCCTACACCTATATTCCACTATTACACACCACCAACTAACCCTACACCTATATACCACTAATACACACCACAAACCTAACCCTACACCTATACACCACTATTACACACCACCAGCTAACCCTACATCTATACACCACTATTATACACCACCAACTAACACTACACCTCTATACCACTATTTCACACCACCAACTAACCCTAAAATTATATACCACTATTACACACCACCAACTAACCCCACACCTAAATACCACTATTACACACCACCAACTAACCCTACACCTATATACAATTATGACACACCACCAACTACCCAAACACCTATATACCACTATTACATACCACCAACATGCCCTATACCACTATTACACACCACCAACTAACCCTAAACCTCTATACCACTATTATACACCACCAACTAACATCTAAATACCACTATTACACACCACCAACTAACACCTATATACCACTATTACACACCACCAACTAACCCTACACCTATATACAACTATGACACACCACCAACTACCCAAACACCTATATACCACTATTACATACCACCAACATGTCCTATACCACTATTACACACCACCAACTAACCCTACACCTATATAACACAATTACACACCACCAACTAACCCTACACCTATATACCATTATTACACACCACCAGCTAACCCTACATCTATATACCACTATTACACACCACCAACTAACATCTGTATACCACTATTACACACCACCAACTAACCATACAGCCATATACCACTATTACACACCACCAACTAACATCTGTATACCATTATTACACACCACCAACTAACCATACACGTCTATACCAATATTACACACCACCAACTAACCCTACACCTATATAACACTATTACACATCACCAACTAACCCTACACCTATATGCCACTAGTATACACCAACAACTAACCCTACATGTCTATACCACTATTACACACCCCCAACTAACCCTACACCTATATACCACTATTACACACCACCAACTAACACCTATATACCACTATTACACACCACCAACTAACACCTATATACCACTACTACACACCACCAACTAACACCTATATACCACTATTACACACAACCAACTAACCCTACACCTATATACCACTATTACACACCACCAACTAACCCTACACCTATATACAACTATGACACACCACCAACTACCCAAACACCTATATACCACTATTACATACCACCAACATGCCCTTTACCACTATTACACACCACCAACTAACCCTACACCTCTATACCACTATTATACACCACCAACTAACATCTAAATACCAGTATTAAAAACCACCAACTAACCCTACACCTATATAACACATTTACACACCACCAACAAACCCTACACCTATATACCACTAATACACACCACAAACCTAACCCTACACCTATACACCACTATTACACACCACCAGCTAACCCTACATCTATACACCACTATTATACACCATCAACTAACACTACACCTCTATACCACTATTTCACACCACCAACTAACCCTAAAACTATATACCACTATTACACACCACCAACTAACCCTACACCTAAATACCACTATTACACACCACCAACTAACACCTATATACCACTATTACACACCACCAACTAACCCTACACCTATATACAACTATGACACACCACCAAATTACCCAAACACCTATATACCACTATTACATACCACCAACATGCCCTATACCACTATTACACACCACCAACTAACCCTAAACCTCTATACCACTATTATACACCACCAACTAACATCTAAATACCACTATTACACACCACCAACTAACACCTATATACCACTATTACACACCACCAACTAACCCTACACCTATATACAACTATGACACACCACCAACTACCCAAACACCTATATACCACTATTACATACCACCAACATGCCCTATACCACTATTACACACCACCAACTAACCCTACACCTATATAACACAATTACACACCACCAACTAACCCTACACCTATATACGATTATTACACACCACCAGCTAACCCTACATCTATATACCACTATTACACACCACCAACTAACATCTGTATACCACTATTACACATCACCAACTAACCATACAGCCATATACCACTATTACACACCACCAACTAACATCTGTATACCATTATTACACACCACCAACTAACCATACACGTCTATACCAATATTACACACCACCAACTAACCCTACACCTATATACCACTATTACACATCACCAACTAACCCTACACCTATATGCCACTAGTATACACCAACAACTAACCCTACATGTCTATACCACTATTACACACCCCCAACTAACCCTACACCTATATACCACTATTACACACCACCAACTAACACCTATATACCACTATTACACACCACCAACTAACACCTATATACCACTACTACACAGCACCAACTAACACCTATATACCACTATTACACACAACCAACTAACCCTACACCTATATACCACTATTACACACCACCAACTAACCCTACACCTATATACAACTATGACACACCACCAACTACCCAAACACCTATATACCACTATTACATACCACCAACATGCCCTATACCACTATTACACACCACCAACTAACCCTACACCTCTATACCACTATTATACACCACCAACTAACATCTAAATACCACTATTAAAAACCACCAACTAACCCTACACCTATATAACACAATTACACACCACCAACTAACCCTACACCTATATACCACTAATACACACCACAAACCTAACCCTACACCTATACACCACTATTACACACCACCAGCTAACCCTACATCTATACACCACTATTATACACCACCAACTAACACTACACCTCTATACCACTATTTCACACCACCAACTAACCCTAAAACTATATACCACTATTACACACCACCAACTAACCCTACACCTAAATACCACTATTACACACCACCAACTAACACCTATATACCACTATTACACACCACCAACTAACCCTACACCTATACACAACTATGACACACCACCAAATTACCCAAACACCTATATACCACTATTACATACCACCAACATGCCCTATACCACTATTACACACCACCAACTAACCCTAAACCTCTATACCACTATTATACACCACCAACTAACATCTAAATACCACTATTAAAAACCACCAACTAACCCTACACCTATATAACACAATTACACACCACCAACTAACCCTACACCTATATACCATTATTACACACCACCAGCTAACCCTACACCTATATACCACTATTACACACCACCAACTAACATCTGTATACCAATATTACACACCACCAACTAACCATACAGCCATATACCACTATTACACACCACCAACTAACATCTGTATACCATTATTACACACCACCAACTAACCATACACGTCTATACCAATATTACACACCACCAACTAACCCTACACCTATATACCACTATTACACATCACCAACTAACCCTACACCTATATGCCACTAGTATACACCAACAACTAACCCTACATGTCTATACCACTATTACACACCCCCAACTAACCCTACAACTATATACCACTATTACACACCACCAACTAACACCTATATACCACTATTACACACCACCAACTAACACCTATATACCACTACTACACACCACCAACTAACACCTATATACCACTATTACACACAACCAACTAACCCTACACCTATATACCACTATTACACACCACCAACTAACCCTACACCTATATACAACTATGACACACCACCAACTACCCAAACACCTATATACCACTATTACATACCACCAACATGCCCTATACCACTATTACACACCACCAACTAACCCTACACCTCTATACCACTATTATACACCACCAACTAACATCTAAATACCACTATTAAAAACCACCAACTAACCCTACACCTATATAACACAATTACACACCACCAACTAACCCTACACCTATATACCACTAATACACACCACAAACCTAACCCTACACCTATACACCACTATTACACACCACCAGCTAACCCTACATCTATACACCACTATTATACACCACCAACTAACACTACACCTCTATACCACTATTTCACACCACCAACTAACCCTAAAACTATATACCACTATTACACACCACCAACTAACCCTACACCTAAATACCACTATTACACACCACCAACTAACACCTATATACCACTATTACACACCACCAACTAACCCTACACCTATATACAACTATGACACACCACCAACTACCCAAACACCTATATACCACTATTACATACCACCAACATGCCCTATACCACTATTACACACCACCAACTAACCCTAAACCTCTATACCACTATTATACACCACCAACTAACATCTAAATACCACTATTAAAAACCACCAACTAACCCTACACCTATATAACACAATTACACACCACCAACTAACCCTACACCTATATACCATTATTACACACCACCAGCTAACCCTACACCTATATACCACTATTACACACCACCAACTAACATCTGTATACCACTATTACACACCACCAACTAACCATACAGCCATATACCACTATTACACACCACCAACTAACATCTGTATACCATTATTACACACCACCAACTAACCATACACGTCTATACCAATATTACACACCACCAACTAACCCTACACCTATATACCACTATTACACATCACCAACTAACCCTACACCTATATGCCACTAGTATACACCAACAACTAACCCTACATGTCTATACCACTATTACACACCCCCAACTAACCCTACAACTATATACCACTATTACACACCACCAACTAACACCTATATACCACTATTACACACCACCAACTAACACCTATATACCACTACTACACACCACCAACTAACACCTATATACCACTATTACACACAACCAACTAACCCTACACCTATATACCACTATTACACACCACCAACTAACCCTACACCTATATACAACTATGACACACCACCAACTACCCAAACACCTATATACCACTATTACATACCACCAACATGCCCTATACCACTATTACACACCACCAACTAACCCTACACCTCTATACCACTATTATACACCACCAACTAACATCTAAATACCACTATTAAAAACCACCAACTAACCCTACACCTATATAACACAATTACACACCACCAACTAACCCTACACCTATATACCACTAATACACACCACAAACCTAACCCTACACCTATACACCACTATTACACACCACCAGCTAACCCTACATCTATACACCACTATTATACACCACCAACTAACACTACACCTCTATACCACTATTTCACACCACCAACTAACCCTAAAACTATATACCACTATTACACACCACCAACTAACCCTACACCTAAATACCACTATTACACACCACCAACTAACACCTATATACCACTATTACACACCACCAACTAACCCTACACCTATATACAACTATGACACACCACCAACTACCCAAACACCTATATACCACTATTACATACCACCAACATGCCCTATACCACTATTACACACCACCAACTAACCCTAAACCTCTATACCACTATTATACACCACCAACTAACATCTAAATACCACTATTAAAAACCACCAACTAACCCTACACCTATATAACACAATTACACACCACCAACTAACCCTACACCTATATACCATTATTACACACCACCAGCTAACCCTACACCTATATACCACTATTACACACCACCAACTAACATCTGTATACCACTATTACACACCACCAACTAACCATACAGCCATATACCACTATTACACACCACCAACTAACATCTGTATACCATTATTACACACCACCAACTAACCATACACGTCTATACCAATATTACACACCACCAACTAACCCTACACCTATATACCACTATTACACATCGCCAACTAACCCTACACCTATATGCCACTAGTATACACCAACAACTAACCCTACATGTCTATACCACTATTACACACCCCCAACTAACCCTACACCTATATACCACTATTACACACCACCAACTAACACCTATATACCACTATTACACACCACCAACTAACACCTATATACCACTACTACACACCACCAACTAACACCTATATACCACTATTACACACAACCAACTAACCCTACACCTATATACCACTATTACACACCACCAACTAACCCTACACCTATATACAACTATGACACACCACCAACTACCCAAACACCTATATACCACTATTACATACCACCAACATGCCCTATACCACTATTACACACCACCAACTAACCCTACACCTCTATACCACTATTATACACCACCAACTAACATCTAAATACCACTATTAAAAACCACCAACTAACCCTACACCTATATAACACAATTACACACCACCAACTAACCCTACACCTATATACCATTATTACACACCACCAGCTAACCCTACACCTATATACCACTATTACACACCACCAACTAACATCTGTATACCACTATTACACACCACCAACTAACCATACAGCCATATACCACTATTACACACCACCAACTAACATCTGTATACCATTATTACACACCACCAACTAACCATACACGTCTATACCAATATTACACACCACCAACTAACCCTACACCTATATACCACTATTACACATCACCAACTAACCCTACACCTATATGCCACTAGTATACACCAACAACTAACCCTACATGTCTATACCACTATTACACACCACCAACTAACCCTACACCTATATACCACTATTACACACCACCAACTAACACCTATATACCACTACTACACACCACCAACTAACACCTATATACCACTATTACACACAACCAACTCACCCTACACCTATATACCACTATTTCACACTACCAACTTACCCTACTCCTCTATACCACTATTACTTTCCACCAACTAATCCTTCACCTATATATCACTATTACACACCACCAACAAACCCTACACCTATATACCACTATTACACACCACCAACTTACCCTACTCCTATATATCACTAGTATACACCAACAACTAACCCTACATGTATATACCACTATTACACACCACCAACTAACCCTACACCTATATACCACTATTACACACCACCAACTAACACCTATATACCACTACTACACACCACCAATTAACCCTACCACTATATACCACTATTACACACTAACAACTAACCCTACACCTATATACCACTATTTCACACCACCAACTAACCCTACACCTCTATACCACTATTACAAACCACCAACTAATGCTTCACCTATATATCACTATTACACACAACCAACTAACCCTACACCTATATACCAATATTACACACCACCAACTTACCCTATACCTATATACCACAATTACACACCACCAACTAACCCTACACATATATACCACTATTACACACCACCAACTAACCCTTCACCTCTAAACCACTATTATACACCACCAACTAACATCTATATACCACTATTACACACCACCAACTAACCCTACACATATATACCACTATTACACACCAGCAACTAACCCTTCACCTCTAAACCACTATTATACACCACCAACTAACACCTATATACCACTATTACAAACCACCAACTAACCCTACACCTATATACCACTATTACACACCACCAACTAACCCTACACATATTTTCCACTATTACATACCACCAACTACCCTACACCTATATACCACTATTACACACAAACAACTAACCCTAACCCCCATACCACTATTACACACCACCAATTAACCCTACACCTCTATACCACTTTTACACACCACCAACTAACCCTACTCCTATATATCACTAGTATACACCACCAACTAACACTACAAGTCTATACCACTATTACACACCACCAACTAACCCTACAACTATATACCACTATTACACACCACCAACTAACCCTACATCTCTATACCACTATTACACACCACCAACTAACATCTATATAACAATATTACTCACCACCAACTAATTCTACACCTATATACCACTATTACACACCACCACCTACCCTACACCTATATACCACTATTACACTCCACCAACTAACCCTACACCTCTTTACCACTATTTCACACCACCAACTAACCCTACACCTCTATACCACTATTTCACACCACCAACTAACCCTACACCTATATATCACTATTACACACCACCAACTAACCCTACACCTATATACCACTTTTACATACCACCACCTACCCTACACCTCTATACCACTATTACATACCACCCCCTACCCTACACCTATATATATACCACTATTACACACCACCAACTAACCCTACACCTATATACCACTATTACACACCACCAACTAACCCTAAACCTATATACCACTATTACACACCACAAAACTAACCCTACACCTATATACCACTATTACACACCACCAACTAACCCTACATCTATACACCACTATTATACACCACCAACTAACACTACACCTCTATACCACTATTACACACCACCAACTAACCCTACACCTATATACCACTATTATACACCACCAACTAACCCTAAACCTATATACCACTATTACACACCACCAACTAACACCTATATACCACTATTACACACCACCAACTAACACCTCTATACCACTATTACACACCACCAACTAACCCTACACCTATATACCACTAATACACACCACAAACCTAACCCTACACCTATACACCACTATTACACACCACCAGCTAACCCTACATCTATACACCACTATTATACACCACCAACTAACACTAAACCTCTATACCACTATTTCACACCACCAACTAACCCTAAAACTATATACCACTATTACACACCACCAACTAACCCTACACCTAAATACCACTATTACACACCACCAACTAACACCTATATACCACTATTACACACCACCAACTAACCCTACACCTATATACAATTATGACACACCAACAACTACCCAAACACCTATATACCACTATTACATACCACCAACATGCCCTATACCACTATTACACACCACCAACTAACCCTAAACCTCTATACCACTATTATACACCACCAACTAACATCTAAATACCACTATTACACACCACCAACTAACACCTATATACCACTATTACACACCACCAACTAACCCTACACCTATATACAACTATGACACACCACCAACTACCCAAACACCTATATACCACTATTACATACCACCAACATGCCCTATACCACTATTACACACCACCAACTAACCCTACAACTATATACCACTATTACACACCACAAAACTAACCCTACACCTATATACCACTATTACACACCACCAACTAACCCTACATCTATACACCACTATTATACACCACCAACTAACACTACACCTCTATACCACTATTACACACCACCAACTAACCCTACACCTATATACCACTATTATACACCACCAACTAACCCTAAACCTATATACCACTATTACACACCACCAACTAACACCTATATACCACTATTACACACCACCAACTAACACCTATATACCACTATTACACACCACCAACTAACCCTACACCTATATTCCACTATTACACACCACCAACTAACCCTACACCTATATACCACTAATACACACCACAAACCTAACCCTACACCTATACACCACTATTACACACCACCAGCTAACCCTACATCTATACACCACTATTATACACCACCAACTAACACTACACCTCTATACCACTATTTCACACCACCAACTAACCCTAAAACTATATACCACTATTACACACCACCAACTAACCCCACACCTAAATACCACTATTACACACCACCAACTAACACCTATATACCACTATTACACACCACCAACTAACCCTACACCTATATACAATTATGACACACCACCAACTACCCAAACACCTATATACCACTATTACATACCACCAACATGCCCTATACCACTATTACACACCACCAACTAACCCTAAACCTCTATACCACTATTATACACCACCAACTAACATCTAAATACCACTATTACACACCACCAACTAACACCTATATACCACTATTACACACCACCAACTAACCCTACACCTATATACAACTATGACACACCACCAACTACCCAAACACCTATATACCACTATTACATACCACCAACATGCCCTATACCACTATTACACACCACCAACTAACACTACACCTATATAACACAATTACACACCACCAACTAACCCTACACCTATATACCATTATTACACACCACCAGCTAACCCTACATCTATATACCACTATTACACACCACCAACTAACATCTGTATACCACTATTACACATCACCAACTAACCATACAGCCATATACCACTATTACACACCACCAACTAACATCTGTATACCATTATTACACACCACCAACTAACCATACACGTCTATACCAATATTACACACCACCACCTAACCCTACACCTATATACCACTATTACACATCACCAACTAACCCTACACCTATATGCCACTAGTATACACCAACTACTAACCCTACATGTCTATACCACTATTACACACCCCCAACTAACCCTACACCTATATACCACTATTACACACCACCAACTAACACCTATATACCACTATTACACACCACCAACTAACACCTATATACCACTACTACACACCACCAACTAACACCTATATACCACTATTACACACAACCAACTAACCCTACACCTATATACCACTATTACACACCACCAACTAACCCTACACCTATATACAACTATGACACACCACCAACTACCCAAACACCTATATACCACTATTACATACCACCAACATGCCCTATACCACTATTACACACCACCAACTAACCCTACACCTCTATACCACTATTATACACCACCAACTAACATCTAAATACCACTATTAAAAACCACCAACTAACCCTACACCTATATAACACAATTACACACCACCAACTAACCCTACACCTATATACCACTAATACACACCACAAACCTAACCCTACACCTATACACCACTATTACACACCACCAGCTAACCCTACATCTATACACCACTATTATACACCACCAACTAACACTACACCTCTATACCACTATTTCACACCACCAACTAACCCTAAAACTATATACCACTATTACACACCACCAACTAACCCTACAAAATAAATACCACTATTACACACCACCAACTAACACCTATATACCACTATTACACACCACCAACTAACCCTACACCTATATACAACTATGACACACCACCAACTACCCAAACACCTATATACCACTATGACATACCACCAACATGTCCTATACCACTATTACACACCACCAACTAACCCTACACCTATATAACACAATTACACACCACCAACTAACCCTACACCTATATACCATTATTACACACCACCAGCTAACCCTACATCTATATACCACTATTACACACCACCAACTAACATCTGTATACCACTATTACACACCACCAACTAACCATACAGCCATATACCACTATTACACACCACCAACTAACATCTGTATACCATTATTACACACCACCAACTAACCATACACGTCTATACCAATATTACACACCACCAACTAACCCTACACCTATATACCACTATTACACATCACCAACTAACCCTACACCTATATGCCACTAGTATACACCAACAACTAACCCTACATGTCTATACCACTATTACACACCCCCAACTAACCCTACACCTATATACCACTATTACACACCACCAACTAACACCTATATACCACTATTACACACCACCAACTAACACCTATATACCACTACTACACACCACCAACTAACACCTATATACCACTATTACACACAACCAACTAACCCTACACCTATATACCACTATTACACACCACCAACTAACCCTACACCTATATACAACTATGACACACCACCAACTACCCAAACACCTATATACCACTATTACATACCACCAACATGCCCTTTACCACTATTACACACCACCAACTAACCCTACACCTCTATACCACTATTATACACCACCAACTAACATCTAAATACCAGTATTAAAAACCACCAACTAACCCTACACCTATATAAAACATTTACACACCACCAACAAACCCTACACCTATATACCACTAATACACACCACAAACCTAACCCTACACCTATACACCACTATTACACACCACCAGCTAACCCTACATCTATACACCACTATTATACACCACCAACTAACACTACACCTCTATACCACTATTTCACACCACCAACTAACCCTAAAACTATATACCACTATTACACACCACCAACTAACCCTACACCTAAATACCACTATTACACACCACCAACTAACACCTATATACCACTATTACACACCACCAACTAACCCTACACCTATATACAATTATGACACACCACCAACTACCCAAACACCTATATACCACTATTACATACCACCAACATGCCCTATACCACTATTACACACCACCAACTAACCCTAAACCTCTATACCACTATTATACACCACCAACTAACATCTAAATACCACTATTACACACCACCAACTAACACCTATATACCACTATTACACACCACCAACTAACCCTACACCTATATACAACTATGACACACCACCAACTACCCAAACACCTATATACCACTATTACATACCACCAACATGCCCTATACCACTATTACACACCACCAACTAACCCTACAACTATATACCACTATTACACACCACAAAACTAACCCTACACCTATATACCACTATTACACACCACCAACTAACCATACATCTATACACCACTATTATACACCACCAACTAACACTACACCTCTATACCACTATTACACACCACCAACTAACCCTACACCTATATACCACTATTATACACCACCAACTAACCCTAAACCTATATACCACTATTACACACCACCAACTAACACCTATATACCACTATTACACACCACCAACTAACACCTATATACCACTATTACACACCACCAACTAACCCTACACCTATATTCCACTATTACACACCACCAACTAACCCTACACCTATATACCACTAATACACACCACAAACCTAACCCTACACCTATACACCACTATTACACACCACCAGCTAACCCTACATCTATACACCACTATTATACACCACCAACTAACACTACACCTCTATACCACTATTTCACACCACCAACTAACCCTAAAATTATATACCACTATTACACACCACCAACTAACCCCACACCTAAATACCACTATTACACACCACCAACTAACCCTACACCTATATACAATTATGACACACCACCAACTACCCAAACACCTATATACCACTATTACATACCACCAACATGCCCTATACCACTATTACACACCACCAACTAACCCTAAACCTCTATACCACTATTATACACCACCAACTAACATCTAAATACCACTATTACACACCACCAACTAACACCTATATACCACTATTACACACCACCAACTAACCCTACACCTATATACAACTATGACACACCACCAACTACCCAAACACCTATATACCACTATTACATACCACCAACATGTCCTATACCACTATTACACACCACCAACTAACCCTACACCTATATAACACAATTACACACCACCAACTAACCCTACACCTATATACCATTATTACACACCACCAGCTAACCCTACATCTATATACCACTATTACACACCACCAACTAACATCTGTATACCACTATTACACACCACCAACTAACCATACAGCCATATACCACTATTACACACCACCAACTAACATCTGTATACCATTATTACACACCACCAACTAACCATACACGTCTATACCAATATTACACACCACCAACTAACCCTACACCTATATAACACTATTACACATCACCAACTAACCCTACACCTATATGCCACTAGTATACACCAACAACTAACCCTACATGTCTATACCACTATTACACACCCCCAACTAACCCTACACCTATATACCACTATTACACACCACCAACTAACACCTATATACCACTATTACACACCACCAACTAACACCTATATACCACTACTACACACCACCAACTAACACCTATATACCACTATTACACACAACCAACTAACCCTACACCTATATACCACTATTACACACCACCAACTAACCCTACACCTATATACAACTATGACACACCACCAACTACCCAAACACCTATATACCACTATTACATACCACCAACATGCCCTTTACCACTATTACACACCACCAACTAACCCTACACCTCTATACCACTATTATACACCACCAACTAACATCTAAATACCAGTATTAAAAACCACCAACTAACCCTACACCTATATAACACATTTACACACCACCAACAAACCCTACACCTATATACCACTAATACACACCACAAACCTAACCCTACACCTATACACCACTATTACACACCACCAGCTAACCCTACATCTATACACCACTATTATACACCATCAACTAACACTACACCTCTATACCACTATTTCACACCACCAACTAACCCTAAAACTATATACCACTATTACACACCACCAACTAACCCTACACCTAAATACCACTATTACACACCACCAACTAACACCTATATACCACTATTACACACCACCAACTAACCCTACACCTATATACAACTATGACACACCACCAAATTACCCAAACACCTATATACCACTATTACATACCACCAACATGCCCTATACCACTATTACACACCACCAACTAACCCTAAACCTCTATACCACTATTATACACCACCAACTAACATCTAAATACCACTATTACACACCACCAACTAACACCTATATACCACTATTACACACCACCAACTAACCCTACACCTATATACAACTATGACACACCACCAACTACCCAAACACCTATATACCACTATTACATACCACCAACATGCCCTATACCACTATTACACACCACCAACTAACCCTACACCTATATAACACAATTACACACCACCAACTAACCCTACACCTATATACGATTATTACACACCACCAGCTAACCCTACATCTATATACCACTATTACACACCACCAACTAACATCTGTATACCACTATTACACATCACCAACTAACCATACAGCCATATACCACTATTACACACCACCAACTAACATCTGTATACCATTATTACACACCACCAACTAACCATACACGTCTATACCAATATTACACACCACCAACTAACCCTACACCTATATACCACTATTACACATCACCAACTAACCCTACACCTATATGCCACTAGTATACACCAACAACTAACCCTACATGTCTATACCACTATTACACACCCCCAACTAACCCTACAACTATATACCACTATTACACACCACCAACTAACACCTATATACCACTATTACACACCACCAACTAACACCTATATACCACTACTACACACCACCAACTAACACCTATATACCACTATTACACACAACCAACTAACCCTACACCTATATACCACTATTACACACCACCAACTAACCCTACACCTATATACAACTATGACACACCACCAACTACCCAAACACCTATATACCACTATTACATACCACCAACATGCCCTATACCACTATTACACACCACCAACTAACCCTACACCTCTATACCACTATTATACACCACCAACTAACATCTAAATACCACTATTAAAAACCACCAACTAACCCTACACCTATATAACACAATTACACACCACCAACTAACCCTACACCTATATACCACTAATACACACCACAAACCTAACCCTACACCTATACACCACTATTACACACCACCAGCTAACCCTACATCTATACACCACTATTATACACCACCAACTAACACTACACCTCTATACCACTATTTCACACCACCAACTAACCCTAAAACTATATACCACTATTACACACCACCAACTAACCCTACACCTAAATACCACTATTACACACCACCAACTAACACCTATATACCACTATTACACACCACCAACTAACCCTACACCTATATACAACTATGACACACCACCAACTACCCAAACACCTATATACCACTATTACATACCACCAACATGCCCTATACCACTATTACACACCACCAACTAACCCTAAACCTCTATACCACTATTATACACCACCAACTAACATCTAAATACCACTATTAAAAACCACCAACTAACCCTACACCTATATAACACAATTACACACCACCAACTAACCCTACACCTATATACCATTATTACACACCACCAGCTAACCCTACACCTATATACCACTATTACACACCACCAACTAACATCTGTATACCACTATTACACACCACCAACTAACCATACAGCCATATACCACTATTACACACCACCAACTAACATCTGTATACCATTATTACACACCACCAACTAACCATACACGTCTATACCAATATTACACACCACCAACTAACCCTACACCTATATACCACTATTACACATCACCAACTAACCCTACACCTATATGCCACTAGTATACACCAACAACTAACCCTACATGTCTATACCACTATTACACACCCCCAACTAACCCTACAACTATATACCACTATTACACACCACCAACTAACACCTATATACCACTATTACACACCACCAACTAACACCTATATACCACTACTACACACCACCAACTAACACCTATATACCACTATTACACACAACCAACTAACCCTACACCTATATACCACTATTACACACCACCAACTAACCCTACACCTATATACAACTATGACACACCACCAACTACCCAAACACCTATATACCACTATTACATACCACCAACATGCCCTATACCACTATTACACACCACCAACTAACCCTACACCTCTATACCACTATTATACACCACCAACTAACATCTAAATACCACTATTAAAAACCACCAACTAACCCTACACCTATATAACACAATTACACACCACCAACTAACCCTACACCTATATACCACTAATACACACCACAAACCTAACCCTACACCTATACACCACTATTACACACCACCAGCTAACCCTACATCTATACACCACTATTATACACCACCAACTAACACTACACCTCTATACCACTATTTCACACCACCAACTAACCCTAAAACTATATACCACTATTACACACCACCAACTAACCCTACACCTAAATACCACTATTACACACCACCAACTAACACCTATATACCACTATTACACACCACCAACTAACCCTACACCTATATACAACTATGACACACCACCAACTACCCAAACACCTATATACCACTATTACATACCACCAACATGCCCTATACCACTATTACACACCACCAACTAACCCTAAACCTCTATACCACTATTATACACCACCAACTAACATCTAAATACCACTATTAAAAACCACCAACTAACCCTACACCTATATAACACAATTACACACCACCAACTAACCCTACACCTATATACCATTATTACACACCACCAGCTAACCCTACACCTATATACCACTATTACACACCACCAACTAACATCTGTATACCACTATTACACACCACCAACTAACCATACAGCCATATACCACTATTACACACCACCAACTAACATCTGTATACCATTATTACACACCACCAACTAACCATACACGTCTATACCAATATTACACACCACCAACTAACCCTACACCTATATACCACTATTACACATCACCAACTAACCCTACACCTATATGCCACTAGTATACACCAACAACTAACCCTACATGTCTATACCACTATTACACACCCCCAACTAACCCTACAACTATATACCACTATTACACACCACCAACTAACACCTATATACCACTATTACACACCACCAACTAACACCTATATACCACTACTACACACCACCAACTAACACCTATATACCACTATTACACACAACCAACTAACCCTACACCTATATACCACTATTACACACCACCAACTAACCCTACACCTATATACAACTATGACACACCACCAACTACCCAAACACCTATATACCACTATTACATACCACCAACATGCCCTATACCACTATTACACACCACCAACTAACCCTACACCTCTATACCACTATTATACACCACCAACTAACATCTAAATACCACTATTAAAAACCACCAACTAACCCTACACCTATATAACACAATTACACACCACCAACTAACCCTACACCTATATACCACTAATACACACCACAAACCTAACCCTACACCTATACACCACTATTACACACCACCAGCTAACCCTACATCTATACACCACTATTATACACCACCAACTAACACTACACCTCTATACCACTATTTCACACCACCAACTAACCCTAAAACTATATACCACTATTACACACCACCAACTAACCCTACACCTAAATACCACTATTACACACCACCAACTAACACCTATATACCACTATTACACACCACCAACTAACCCTACACCTATATACAACTATGACACACCACCAACTACCCAAACACCTATATACCACTATTACATACCACCAACATGCCCTATACCACTATTACACACCACCAACTAACCCTAAACCTCTATACCACTATTATACACCACCAACTAACATCTAAATACCACTATTAAAAACCACCAACTAACCCTACACCTATATAACACAATTACACACCACCAACTAACCCTACACCTATATACCATTATTACACACCACCAGCTAACCCTACACCTATATACCACTATTACACACCACCAACTAACATCTGTATACCACTATTACACACCATCAACTAACCATACAGCCATATACCACTATTACCTACCACCAACTAACATCTGTATACCATTATTACACACCACCAACTAACCATACACGTCTATACCAATATTACACACCACCAACTAACCCTACACCTATATACCACTATTACACATCGCCAACTAACCCTACACCTATATGCCACTAGTATACACCAACAACTAACCCTACATGTCTATACCACTATTACACACCCCCAACTAACCCTACACCTATATACCACTATTACACACCACCAACTAACACCTATATACCACTATTACACACCACCAACTAACACCTATATACCACTACTACACACCACCAACTAACACCTATATACCACTATTACACACAACCAACTAACCCTACACCTATATACCACTATTACACACCACCAACTAACCCTACACCTATATACAACTATGACACACCACCAACTACCCAAACACCTATATACCACTATTACATACCACCAACATGCCCTATACCACTATTACACACCACCAACTAACCCTACACCTCTATACCACTATTATACACCACCAACTAACATCTAAATACCACTATTAAAAACCACCAACTAACCCTACACCTATATAACACAATTACACACCACCAACTAACCCTACACCTATATACCATTATTACACACCACCAGCTAACCCTACACCTATATACCACTATTACACACCACCAACTAACATCTGTATACCACTATTACACACCACCAACTAACCATACAGCCATATACCACTATTACACACCACCAACTAACATCTGTATACCATTATTACACACCACCAACTAACCATACACGTCTATACCAATATTACACACCACCAACTAACCCTACACCTATATACCACTATTACACATCACCAACTAACCCTACACCTATATGCCACTAGTATACACCAACAACTAACCCTACATGTCTATACCACTATTACACACCACCAACTAACCCTACACCTATATACCACTATTACACACCACCAACTAACACCTATATACCACTACTACACACCACCAACTAACACCTATATACCACTATTACACACAACCAACTCACCCTACACCTATATACCACTATTTCACACTACCAACTTACCCTACTCCTCTATACCACTATTACTTTCCACCAACTAATCCTTCACCTATATATCACTATTACACACCACCAACAAACCCTACACCTATATACCACTATTACACACCACCAACTTACCCTACTCCTATATATCACTAGTATACACCAACAACTAACCCTACATGTATATACCACTATTACACACCACCAACTAACCCTACACCTATATACCACTATTACACACCACCAACTAACACCTATATACCACTACTACACACCACCAATTAACCCTACCACTATATACCACTATTACACACTAACAACTAACCCTACACCTATATACCACTATTTCACACCACCAACTAACCCTACACCTCTATACCACTATTACAAACCACCAACTAATGCTTCACCTATATATCACTATTACACACAACCAACTAACCCTACACCTATATACCAATATTACACACCACCAACTTACCCTATACCTATATACCACAATTACACACCACCAACTAACCCTACACATATATACCACTATTACACACCACCAACTAACCCTTCACCTCTAAACCACTATTATACACCACCAACTAACATCTATATACCACTATTACACACCACCAACTAACCCTACACATATATACCACTATTACACACCAGCAACTAACCCTTCACCTCTAAACCACTATTATACACCACCAACTAACACCTATATACCACTATTACAAACCACCAACTAACCCTACACCTATATACCACTATTACACACCACCAACTAACCCTACACATATTTTCCACTATTACATACCACCAACTACCCTACACCTATATACCACTATTACACACAAACAACTAACCCTAACCCCCATACCACTATTACACACCACCAATTAACCCTACACCTCTATACCACTTTTACACACCACCAACTAACCCTACTCCTATATATCACTAGTATACACCACCAACTAACACTACAAGTCTATACCACTATTACACACCACCAACTAACCCTACAACTATATACCACTATTACACACCACCAACTAACCCTACATCTCTATACCACTATTACACACCACCAACTAACATCTATATAACAATATTACTCACCACCAACTAATTCTACACCTATATACCACTATTACACACCACCACCTACCCTACACCTATATACCACTATTACACTCCACCAACTAACCCTACACCTCTTTACCACTATTTCACACCACCAACTAACCCTACACCTCTATACCACTATTTCACACCACCAACTAACCCTACACCTATATATCACTATTACACACCACCAACTAACCCTACACCTATATACCACTTTTACATACCACCACCTACCCTACACCTCTATACCACTATTACATACCACCCCCTACCCTACACCTATATATATACCACTATTACACACCACCAACTAACCCTACACCTATATACCACTATTACACACCACCAACTAACCCTAAACCTATATACCACTATTACACACCACCAACTAACCCTACACCTATATAACACTATTACAAACCACCAACTAACCCTACAAATCTATACCACTATTATACACCACCAACTAACCCTACACCTATAATCCACTATTACACACCACCAAATAACATCTATATACCACTATTACACACCACCAACTAACCATACACCTATATACCACTACTACACACCACCAACGAAACCTACACGTCTATACCAATAATACACACCACCAACTAACCCTAAACCTCTATACCACTATTATACACCACCAACTAACTACCCTACACCTATATACCAAAATTACACACTACCAACTAACCCTACACCTATATACCACTATTACACACCACCAACTAACCCTACACCTACATACCACTATTACACACCACCAACAAACATCTGTATACAGCTATTACACACCACCAACTAACCCTACACCTCTATACTACTTTTACACACCACCATCTAACCCTACACCTCTATATCACTATTACACACCACCAACTAACCCTACACCTATATACCACTATTTCACACCACCAACTAACCCTACACCTCTATACTACTTTTACACACCACCATCTAACCCTACACCTATATATCACTATTACATACCACCAGCTACCGTACACTTATATACCACTATTACACACCACCAACTAACCCTACACCTCTACACCACTATTACACACCACCAACTAACATCTATATACCACTATTACACACCACCAACTAACCATACACATCTATACCAATATTACACACCACCAACTAACCCTACACCTATATACCACTATTACACACCACCAACGAACCCTACACCTATATATTACTATTACATACCACCAGCTACCGTACACTTATATACCACTATTACACACCACCAACTAACCCTACACCTTTTATATCACTATTACATGCCACCACCTACCCTACACTTATATACCACTATTACACACCACCAACTAACTTTACACTTATATAACACTATTACACACCACCAACTAACCCTATACCACTATTACACACCACCAACTAACCCTACACCTCTATACCACTATTATACACCACCAACTAACATCTATATACCATTATTACACCCCACCAACTAACCCTACACCTATATACCACTACTACACACCACCAACGAAACCTACTCGTCTATACCAATAATACACACCACCAACTAACCCTACACCTATATACCACTATTACACACCAACAACTAACCCTACACCTATATAACACTATTACACACCACCAACTAACCCTACAACTATATACCACTATTACACACCACTAACTAACACCTATATACCACTATTACACACCACCAACTAACCCTACAACTATATACCACTATTACATACCACCCCCTACCCTACACCTATATACCACTATTACACTCCACCAACTAACCCTACACCTCTATACCACTATTTCACACCACCAACTAACCCTACACCTATATACAACTATTACACACCACCAACTAACCCTACACCTCTATACCACTATTTCACACCACCAACTAACCCTGCACCTATATATCACTATTACACACCACCAACTAACCATACACCTCTATACCACTATTACATACCACCACCTACCCTACATATATATACCACTATTACACACCACCAACTAACAATACACCTATATACAACTATTACACACCACCAACTAACCCTACACCTTATACCACTATTACACACCACCAACTAACCCTACACTTTATACCACTATTACACACCACCAACTAACCCTACACCTCTATACCACTATTACACACCACCAACTAACCCTACACATATATACCACTATTACACACCACCAACTAACCCTACACATATATACCACTATTAAACACCACCAACTAACCCTACAACTATATACCACTATTATACACAACCAACTAACCCTACACCTATATACCACTATTACACACCACCAACTAACAACTTTATACCACTATTACACACCACCAACTAACCCTACACCTATATACCACTATTACATACCACCAACTAACCCTACACCTCTATACCACTATTACACACCAACAACGAAACCTACACGTCTATACCAATAATACACACCACCAACTAACCCTACACCTATATACCACTATTACATACCACCAACTAACCCTACACCTCTATACCACTATTACACACCACCACCTAACCCTACACCTATATACCACTATTATACACCACCAACTAACATCTATATACCACTATTACACACCACCAACTAACCATACACGTCTATACCAATATTACACACCACCAACTAACCCTACACCTATATACCACTATTACACACCACCAACGAACCCTACACTTATATACCACTATTACACACCACCAACTAACCCTACACCTATATATCACTATTACATGCCACCACCTACCCTACACTTATATACCACTATTACACACCACTAACTAACTTTACACTTTTATAACACTATTACACACCACCAACTAACCCTACACCCCTATACCACTATTACACACCACCAACTAACCCTACACCTCTATACCACTATTATACACCACCAACTAACATCTATATACCACTATTACACCCCACCAACTAACCCTACACCTATATACCACTATTACACACCACTAACTTACACCTATATACCACTATTACACACCACCAACTAACCCTACAACTATATACCACTATTACATACCACCCCCTACCCTACACCTATATACCACTATTACACTCCACCAACTAACCCTAAACCTCTATACCACTATTTCACACCACCAACTAACCCTACACCTATATACCACTATTACACTCCACCAACTAACCCTACACCTCTTTACCACTATTTCACACCACCAACTAACCCTACACCTCTATACCACTATTTCACACCACCAACTAACCCTACACCTATATATCACTATTACACACCACCAACTAACCCTACACCTATATACCACTTTTACATACCACCACCTACCCTACACCTCTATACCACTATTACATACCACCCCCTACCCTACACCTATATATATACCACTATTACACACCACCAACTAACCCTACACCTATATACCACTATTACACACCACCAACTAACCCTAAACCTATATACCACTATTACACACCACCAACTAACCCTACACCTATATAACACTATTACAAACCACCAACTAACCCTACAAATCTATACCACTATTATACACCACCAACTAACCCTACACCTATAATCCACTATTACACACCACCAAATAACATCTATATACCACTATTACACACCACCAACTAACCATACACCTATATACCACTACTACACACCACCAACGAAACCTACACGTCTATACCAATAATACACACCACCAACTAACCCTAAACCTCTATACCACTATTATACACCACCAACTAACTACCCTACACCTATATACCAAAATTACACACTACCAACTAACCCTACACCTATATACCACTATTACACACCACCAACTAACCCTACACCTACATACCACTATTACACACCACCAACAAACATCTGTATACAGCTATTACACACCACCAACTAACCCTACACCTCTATACTACTTTTACACACCACCATCTAACCCTACACCTCTATATCACTATTACACACCACCAACTAACCCTACACCTATATACCACTATTTCACACCACCAACTAACCCTACACCTCTATACTACTTTTACACACCACCATCTAACCCTACACCTATATATCACTATTACATACCACCAGCTACCGTACACTTATATACCACTATTACACACCACCAACTAACCCTACACCTCTACACCACTATTACACACCACCAACTAACATCTATATACCACTATTACACACCACCAACTAACCATACACATCTATACCAATATTACACACCACCAACTAACCCTACACCTATATACCACTATTACACACCACCAACGAACCCTACACCTATATATTACTATTACATACCACCAGCTACCGTACACTTATATACCACTATTACACACCACCAACTAACCCTACACCTTTTATATCACTATTACATGCCACCACCTACCCTACACTTATATACCACTATTACACACCACCAACTAACTTTACACTTATATAACACTATTACACACCACCAACTAACCCTATACCACTATTACACACCACCAACTAACCCTACACCTCTATACCACTATTATACACCACCAACTAACATCTATATACCATTATTACACCCCACCAACTAACCCTACACCTATATACCACTACTACACACCACCAACGAAACCTACTCGTCTATACCAATAATACACACCACCAACTAACCCTACACCTATATACCACTATTACACACCAACAACTAACCCTACACCTATATAACACTATTACACACCACCAACTAACCCTACAACTATATACCACTATTACACACCACTAACTAACACCTATATACCACTATTACACACCACCAACTAACCCTACAACTATATACCACTATTACATACCACCCCCTACCCTACACCTATATACCACTATTACACTCCACCAACTAACCCTACACCTCTATACCACTATTTCACACCACCAACTAACCCTACACCTATATACAACTATTACACACCACCAACTAACCCTACACCTCTATACCACTATTTCACACCACCAACTAACCCTGCACCTATATATCACTATTACACACCACCAACTAACCATACACCTCTATACCACTATTACATACCACCACCTACCCTACATATATATACCACTATTACACACCACCAACTAACAATACACCTATATACAACTATTACACACCACCAACTAACCCTACACCTTATACCACTATTACACACCACCAACTAACCCTACACTTTATACCACTATTACACACCACCAACTAACCCTACACCTCTATACCACTATTACACACCACCAACTAACCCTACACATATATACCACTATTACACACCACCAACTAACCCTACACATATATACCACTATTAAACACCACCAACTAACCCTACAACTATATACCACTATTATACACAACCAACTAACCCTACACCTATATACCACTATTACACACCACCAACTAACAACTTTATACCACTATTACACACCACCAACTAACCCTACACCTATATACCACTATTACATACCACCAACTAACCCTACACCTCTATACCACTATTACACACCAACAACGAAACCTACACGTCTATACCAATAATACACACCACCAACTAACCCTACACCTATATACCACTATTACATACCACCAACTAACCCTACACCTCTATACCACTATTACACACCACCACCTAACCCTACACCTATATACCACTATTATACACCACCAACTAACATCTATATACCACTATTACACACCACCAACTAACCATACACGTCTATACCAATATTACACACCACCAACTAACCCTACACCTATATACCACTATTACACACCACCAACGAACCCTACACTTATATACCACTATTACACACCACCAACTAACCCTACACCTATATATCACTATTACATGCCACCACCTACCCTACACTTATATACCACTATTACACACCACTAACTAACTTTACACTTTTATAACACTATTACACACCACCAACTAACCCTACACCCCTATACCACTATTACACACCACCAACTAACCCTACACCTCTATACCACTATTATACACCACCAACTAACATCTATATACCACTATTACACCCCACCAACTAACCCTACACCTATATACCACTATTACACACCACTAACTTACACCTATATACCACTATTACACACCACCAACTAACCCTACAACTATATACCACTATTACATACCACCCCCTACCCTACACCTATATACCACTATTACACTCCACCAACTAACCCTAAACCTCTATACCACTATTTCACACCACCAACTAACCCTACACCTATATACAACTATTACACACCACCAACTAACCCTACACCTCTATACCACTATTTCACACCACCAACTAACCCTGCACCTATATATCACTATTACACACCACCAACTAACCCTACACCTATATACCACTATTACATACCACCACCTACCCTACATCTCTATACTACTATTACAGACCACCAACTAACCCTACACCTATATACCACTATTTCACACCACCAACTAACCCTACACCTCTATACTACTTTTACAGACCACCATCTAACCCTACACCTATATATCACTATTACATACCACCAGCTACCGTACACTCATATACCACTATTACACACCACCAACTAACCCTACACCTCTACACAACTATTACACACCACCAACTAACCATACAATTCTATACCAATATTACACACCACCAACTAACCCTACATCTATATACCACTATTACACACCACCAACGAACCCTACACCTATATAACACTATTACATACCACCAGCTACCGTACACTTATATACCACTATTACACACCACCAACTAACCCTACACCTGTATATCACTATTACATGCCACCACCTACCCTACACTTATATACCACTATTACACACCACCAACTAACTTTACACTTATATAACACTATTACACACCACCAACTAACCCTACACCCCTATACCACTATTACACACCACCAACTAACCCTACACCTCTATACCACTATTATACACCACCAACTAACATCTATATACCATTATTACACCCCACCAACTAACCCTACACCTATATACCACTATTACACACCACTAACTTACACCTATATACCACTATTACACACCACCAACTAACCCTACACCTATATACCACTATTACACTCCACCAACTAACCCTAAACCTCTATACCACTATTTCACACCACCAACTAACCCTACACCTATATACAACTATTACACACCACCAACTAACCCTACACCTCTATACCACTATTTCACACCACCAACTAACCCTGCACCTATATATCACTATTACACACCACCAACTAACCCTACACCTATATACCACTATTACATACCACCACCTACCCTACATCTCTATACTACTATTACAGACCACCAACTAACCCTACACCTATATACCACTATTTCACACCACCAACTAACCCTACACCTCTATACCACTTTTACACACCACCATCTAACCCTACACCTATATATCACTATTACACACCACCAACTAACTTTACACTTATATAACACTATTACACACCACCAACTAACCCTACACCCCTATACCACTATTACACACCACCAACTAACCCTACACCTCTATACCACTATTATACACCACCAACTAACGTCTATATACCATTATTACACCCCACCAACTAACCCTACACCTATATACCACTATTACACACCACTAACTTACACCTATATACCACTATTACACACCACCAACTAACCCTACACCTATATACCACTATTACACTCCACCAACTAACCCTAAACCTCTATACCACTATTTCACACCACCAACTAACCCTACACCTATATACAACTATTACACACCACCAACTAACCCTACACCTCTATACCACTATTTCACACCACCAACTAACCCTGCACCTATATATCACTATTACACACCACCAACTAACCCTACACCTATATACCACTATTACATACCACCACCTACCCTACATCTCTATACTACTATTACAGACCACCAACTAACCCTACACCTATATACCACTATTTCACACCACCAACTAACCATACACCTCTATACCACTTTTACACACCACCATCTAACCCTACACCTATATATCACTATAACACACCACCAACTAACCCTACACCTATATACCACTATTTCACACCACCAACTAACCCTACACCTCTATACTACTTTTACAGACCACCATCTAACCCTACACCTATATATCACTATTACATACCACCAGCTACCGTACACTCATATACCACTATTACACACCACCAACTAACCCTACACCTCTACACAACTATTACACACCACCAACTAACCATACAATTCTATACCAATATTACACACCACCAACTAACCCTACACCTATATACCACTATTACACACCACCAACGAACCCTACACCTATATAACACTATTACATACCACCAGCTACCGTACACTTATATACCACTATTACACACCACCAACTAACCCTACACCTATATATCACTATTACATGCCACCACCTACCCTACACTTATATACCACTATTACACACCACCAACTAACCCTACACCTATATACCACTATTACACACCACTAACTTACACCTATATACCACTATTACACACCACCAACTAACCCTACACCTATATACCACTATTACACTCCACCAACTAACCCTAAACCTCTATACCACTATTTCACACCACCAACTAACCCTACACCTATATACAACTATTACACACCACCAACTAACCCTACACCTCTATACCACTATTTCACACCACCAACTAACCCTGCACCTATATATCACTATTACACACCACCAACTAACCCTACACCTATATACCACTATTACATACCACCACCTACCCTACATCTCTATACTACTATTACACACCACCAACTAACCCTACACCTATATACCACTATTTCACACCACCAACTAACCCTACACCTCTATACTACTTTTACACACCACCATCTAACCCTACACCTATATATCACTATTACACACCACCAACTAACCCTACACCTACATACCACAATTACACACCACCAACTAACCCTACACCTATATACCACTATTACACACCACCAACTAACCCTACACCTATATACCACTATTATACACCACCAACTAACCCTACACCTCTATACCACTATTATACACCATAAACTAACATCTATACACCACTATTACACACCACCAATTAACCCTACACATATATACCACTATTACACACCACCAACTAACACCTATATACCACTATTACACACAACCAACTCACCCTACACCTATATACCACTATTTCACACTACCAACTTACCCTACTCCTCTATACCACTATTACTTTCCACCAACTAATCCTTCACCTATATATCACTATTACACACCACCAACAAACCCTACACCTATATACCACTATTACACACCACCAACTTACCCTACTCCTATATATCACTAGTATACACCAACAACTAACCCTACATGTATATACCACTATTACACACCACCAACTAACCCTACACCTATATACCACTATTACACACCACCAACTAACACCTATATACCACTACTACACACCACCAATTAACCCTACCACTATATACCACTATTACACACTAACAACTAACCCTACACCTATATACCACTATTTCACACCACCAACTAACCCTACACCTCTATACCACTATTACAAACCACCAACTAATGCTTCACCTATATATCACTATTACACACAACCAACTAACCCTACACCTATATACCAATATTACACACCACCAACTTACCCTATACCTATATACCACAATTACACACCACCAACTAACCCTACACATATATACCACTATTACACACCACCAACTAACCCTTCACCTCTAAACCACTATTATACACCACCAACTAACATCTATATACCACTATTACACACCACCAACTAACCCTACACATATATACCACTATTACACACCAGCAACTAACCCTTCACCTCTAAACCACTATTATACACCACCAACTAACACCTATATACCACTATTACAAACCACCAACTAACCCTACACCTATATACCACTATTACACACCACCAACTAACCCTACACATATTTTCCACTATTACATACCACCAACTACCCTACACCTATATACCACTATTACACACAAACAACTAACCCTAACCCCCATACCACTATTACACACCACCAATTAACCCTACACCTCTATACCACTTTTACACACCACCAACTAACCCTACTCCTATATATCACTAGTATACACCACCAACTAACACTACAAGTCTATACCACTATTACACACCACCAACTAACCCTACAACTATATACCACTATTACACACCACCAACTAACCCTACATCTCTATACCACTATTACACACCACCAACTAACATCTATATAACAATATTACTCACCACCAACTAATTCTACACCTATATACCACTATTACACACCACCACCTACCCTACACCTATATACCACTATTACACTCCACCAACTAACCCTACACCTCTTTACCACTATTTCACACCACCAACTAACCCTACACCTCTATACCACTATTTCACACCACCAACTAACCCTACACCTATATATCACTATTACACACCACCAACTAACCCTACACCTATATACCACTTTTACATACCACCACCTACCCTACACCTCTATACCACTATTACATACCACCCCCTACCCTACACCTATATATATACCACTATTACACACCACCAACTAACCCTACACCTATATACCACTATTACACACCACCAACTAACCCTAAACCTATATACCACTATTACACACCACAAAACTAACCCTACACCTATATACCACTATTACACACCACCAACTAACCCTACATCTATACACCACTATTATACACCACCAACTAACACTACACCTCTATACCACTATTACACACCACCAACTAACCCTACACCTATATACCACTATTATACACCACCAACTAACCCTAAACCTATATACCACTATTACACACCACCAACTAACACCTATATACCACTATTACACACCACCAACTAACACCTCTATACCACTATTACACACCACCAACTAACCCTACACCTATATACCACTAATACACACCACAAACCTAACCCTACACCTATACACCACTATTACACACCACCAGCTAACCCTACATCTATACACCACTATTATACACCACCAACTAACACTAAACCTCTATACCACTATTTCACACCACCAACTAACCCTAAAACTATATACCACTATTACACACCACCAACTAACCCTACACCTAAATACCACTATTACACACCACCAACTAACACCTATATACCACTATTACACACCACCAACTAACCCTACACCTATATACAATTATGACACACCAACAACTACCCAAACACCTATATACCACTATTACATACCACCAACATGCCCTATACCACTATTACACACCACCAACTAACCCTAAACCTCTATACCACTATTATACACCACCAACTAACATCTAAATACCACTATTACACACCACCAACTAACACCTATATACCACTATTACACACCACCAACTAACCCTACACCTATATACAACTATGACACACCACCAACTACCCAAACACCTATATACCACTATTACATACCACCAACATGCCCTATACCACTATTACACACCACCAACTAACCCTACAACTATATACCACTATTACACACCACAAAACTAACCCTACACCTATATACCACTATTACACACCACCAACTAACCCTACATCTATACACCACTATTATACACCACCAACTAACACTACACCTCTATACCACTATTACACACCACCAACTAACCCTACACCTATATACCACTATTATACACCACCAACTAACCCTAAACCTATATACCACTATTACACACCACCAACTAACACCTATATACCACTATTACACACCACCAACTAACACCTATATACCACTATTACACACCACCAACTAACCCTACACCTATATTCCACTATTACACACCACCAACTAACCCTACACCTATATACCACTAATACACACCACAAACCTAACCCTACACCTATACACCACTATTACACACCACCAGCTAACCCTACATCTATACACCACTATTATACACCACCAACTAACACTACACCTCTATACCACTATTTCACACCACCAACTAACCCTAAAACTATATACCACTATTACACACCACCAACTAACCCCACACCTAAATACCACTATTACACACCACCAACTAACACCTATATACCACTATTACACACCACCAACTAACCCTACACCTATATACAATTATGACACACCACCAACTACCCAAACACCTATATACCACTATTACATACCACCAACATGCCCTATACCACTATTACACACCACCAACTAACCCTAAACCTCTATACCACTATTATACACCACCAACTAACATCTAAATACCACTATTACACACCACCAACTAACACCTATATACCACTATTACACACCACCAACTAACCCTACACCTATATACAACTATGACACACCACCAACTACCCAAACACCTATATACCACTATTACATACCACCAACATGCCCTATACCACTATTACACACCACCAACTAACACTACACCTATATAACACAATTACACACCACCAACTAACCCTACACCTATATACCATTATTACACACCACCAGCTAACCCTACATCTATATACCACTATTACACACCACCAACTAACATCTGTATACCACTATTACACATCACCAACTAACCATACAGCCATATACCACTATTACACACCACCAACTAACATCTGTATACCATTATTACACACCACCAACTAACCATACACGTCTATACCAATATTACACACCACCACCTAACCCTACACCTATATACCACTATTACACATCACCAACTAACCCTACACCTATATGCCACTAGTATACACCAACTACTAACCCTACATGTCTATACCACTATTACACACCCCCAACTAACCCTACACCTATATACCACTATTACACACCACCAACTAACACCTATATACCACTATTACACACCACCAACTAACACCTATATACCACTACTACACACCACCAACTAACACCTATATACCACTATTACACACAACCAACTAACCCTACACCTATATACCACTATTACACACCACCAACTAACCCTACACCTATATACAACTATGACACACCACCAACTACCCAAACACCTATATACCACTATTACATACCACCAACATGCCCTATACCACTATTACACACCACCAACTAACCCTACACCTCTATACCACTATTATACACCACCAACTAACATCTAAATACCACTATTAAAAACCACCAACTAACCCTACACCTATATAACACAATTACACACCACCAACTAACCCTACACCTATATACCACTAATACACACCACAAACCTAACCCTACACCTATACACCACTATTACACACCACCAGCTAACCCTACATCTATACACCACTATTATACACCACCAACTAACACTACACCTCTATACCACTATTTCACACCACCAACTAACCCTAAAACTATATACCACTATTACACACCACCAACTAACCCTACAAAATAAATACCACTATTACACACCACCAACTAACACCTATATACCACTATTACACACCACCAACTAACCCTACACCTATATACAACTATGACACACCACCAACTACCCAAACACCTATATACCACTATGACATACCACCAACATGTCCTATACCACTATTACACACCACCAACTAACCCTACACCTATATAACACAATTACACACCACCAACTAACCCTACACCTATATACCATTATTACACACCACCAGCTAACCCTACATCTATATACCACTATTACACACCACCAACTAACATCTGTATACCACTATTACACACCACCAACTAACCATACAGCCATATACCACTATTACACACCACCAACTAACATCTGTATACCATTATTACACACCACCAACTAACCATACACGTCTATACCAATATTACACACCACCAACTAACCCTACACCTATATACCACTATTACACATCACCAACTAACCCTACACCTATATGCCACTAGTATACACCAACAACTAACCCTACATGTCTATACCACTATTACACACCCCCAACTAACCCTACACCTATATACCACTATTACACACCACCAACTAACACCTATATACCACTATTACACACCACCAACTAACACCTATATACCACTACTACACACCACCAACTAACACCTATATACCACTATTACACACAACCAACTAACCCTACACCTATATACCACTATTACACACCACCAACTAACCCTACACCTATATACAACTATGACACACCACCAACTACCCAAACACCTATATACCACTATTACATACCACCAACATGCCCTTTACCACTATTACACACCACCAACTAACCCTACACCTCTATACCACTATTATACACCACCAACTAACATCTAAATACCAGTATTAAAAACCACCAACTAACCCTACACCTATATAAAACATTTACACACCACCAACAAACCCTACACCTATATACCACTAATACACACCACAAACCTAACCCTACACCTATACACCACTATTACACACCACCAGCTAACCCTACATCTATACACCACTATTATACACCACCAACTAACACTACACCTCTATACCACTATTTCACACCACCAACTAACCCTAAAACTATATACCACTATTACACACCACCAACTAACCCTACACCTAAATACCACTATTACACACCACCAACTAACACCTATATACCACTATTACACACCACCAACTAACCCTACACCTATATACAATTATGACACACCACCAACTACCCAAACACCTATATACCACTATTACATACCACCAACATGCCCTATACCACTATTACACACCACCAACTAACCCTAAACCTCTATACCACTATTATACACCACCAACTAACATCTAAATACCACTATTACACACCACCAACTAACACCTATATACCACTATTACACACCACCAACTAACCCTACACCTATATACAACTATGACACACCACCAACTACCCAAACACCTATATACCACTATTACATACCACCAACATGCCCTATACCACTATTACACACCACCAACTAACCCTACAACTATATACCACTATTACACACCACAAAACTAACCCTACACCTATATACCACTATTACACACCACCAACTAACCCTACATCTATACACCACTATTATACACCACCAACTAACACTACACCTCTATACCACTATTACACACCACCAACTAACCCTACACCTATATACCACTATTATACACCACCAACTAACCCTAAACCTATATACCACTATTACACACCACCAACTAACACCTATATACCACTATTACACACCACCAACTAACACCTATATACCACTATTACACACCACCAACTAACCCTACACCTATATTCCACTATTACACACCACCAACTAACCCTACACCTATATACCACTAATACACACCACAAACCTAACCCTACACCTATACACCACTATTACACACCACCAGCTAACCCTACATCTATACACCACTATTATACACCACCAACTAACACTACACCTCTATACCACTATTTCACACCACCAACTAACCCTAAAATTATATACCACTATTACACACCACCAACTAACCCCACACCTAAATACCACTATTACACACCACCAACTAACCCTACACCTATATACAATTATGACACACCACCAACTACCCAAACACCTATATACCACTATTACATACCACCAACATGCCCTATACCACTATTACACACCACCAACTAACCCTAAACCTCTATACCACTATTATACACCACCAACTAACATCTAAATACCACTATTACACACCACCAACTAACACCTATATACCACTATTACACACCACCAACTAACCCTACACCTATATACAACTATGACACACCACCAACTACCCAAACACCTATATACCACTATTACATACCACCAACATGTCCTATACCACTATTACACACCACCAACTAACCCTACACCTATATAACACAATTACACACCACCAACTAACCCTACACCTATATACCATTATTACACACCACCAGCTAACCCTACATCTATATACCACTATTACACACCACCAACTAACATCTGTATACCACTATTACACACCACCAACTAACCATACAGCCATATACCACTATTACACACCACCAACTAACATCTGTATACCATTATTACACACCACCAACTAACCATACACGTCTATACCAATATTACACACCACCAACTAACCCTACACCTATATAACACTATTACACATCACCAACTAACCCTACACCTATATGCCACTAGTATACACCAACAACTAACCCTACATGTCTATACCACTATTACACACCCCCAACTAACCCTACACCTATATACCACTATTACACACCACCAACTAACACCTATATACCACTATTACACACCACCAACTAACACCTATATACCACTACTACACACCACCAACTAACACCTATATACCACTATTACACACAACCAACTAACCCTACACCTATATACCACTATTACACACCACCAACTAACCCTACACCTATATACAACTATGACACACCACCAACTACCCAAACACCTATATACCACTATTACATACCACCAACATGCCCTTTACCACTATTACACACCACCAACTAACCCTACACCTCTATACCACTATTATACACCACCAACTAACATCTAAATACCAGTATTAAAAACCACCAACTAACCCTACACCTATATAACACATTTACACACCACCAACAAACCCTACACCTATATACCACTAATACACACCACAAACCTAACCCTACACCTATACACCACTATTACACACCACCAGCTAACCCTACATCTATACACCACTATTATACACCATCAACTAACACTACACCTCTATACCACTATTTCACACCACCAACTAACCCTAAAACTATATACCACTATTACACACCACCAACTAACCCTACACCTAAATACCACTATTACACACCACCAACTAACACCTATATACCACTATTACACACCACCAACTAACCCTACACCTATATACAACTATGACACACCACCAAATTACCCAAACACCTATATACCACTATTACATACCACCAACATGCCCTATACCACTATTACACACCACCAACTAACCCTAAACCTCTATACCACTATTATACACCACCAACTAACATCTAAATACCACTATTACACACCACCAACTAACACCTATATACCACTATTACACACCACCAACTAACCCTACACCTATATACAACTATGACACACCACCAACTACCCAAACACCTATATACCACTATTACATACCACCAACATGCCCTATACCACTATTACACACCACCAACTAACCCTACACCTATATAACACAATTACACACCACCAACTAACCCTACACCTATATACGATTATTACACACCACCAGCTAACCCTACATCTATATACCACTATTACACACCACCAACTAACATCTGTATACCACTATTACACATCACCAACTAACCATACAGCCATATACCACTATTACACACCACCAACTAACATCTGTATACCATTATTACACACCACCAACTAACCATACACGTCTATACCAATATTACACACCACCAACTAACCCTACACCTATATACCACTATTACACATCACCAACTAACCCTACACCTATATGCCACTAGTATACACCAACAACTAACCCTACATGTCTATACCACTATTACACACCCCCAACTAACCCTACACCTATATACCACTATTACACACCACCAACTAACACCTATATACCACTATTACACACCACCAACTAACACCTATATACCACTACTACACAGCACCAACTAACACCTATATACCACTATTACACACAACCAACTAACCCTACACCTATATACCACTATTACACACCACCAACTAACCCTACACCTATATACAACTATGACACACCACCAACTACCCAAACACCTATATACCACTATTACATACCACCAACATGCCCTATACCACTATTACACACCACCAACTAACCCTACACCTCTATACCACTATTATACACCACCAACTAACATCTAAATACCACTATTAAAAACCACCAACTAACCCTACACCTATATAACACAATTACACACCACCAACTAACCCTACACCTATATACCACTAATACACACCACAAACCTAACCCTACACCTATACACCACTATTACACACCACCAGCTAACCCTACATCTATACACCACTATTATACACCACCAACTAACACTACACCTCTATACCACTATTTCACACCACCAACTAACCCTAAAACTATATACCACTATTACACACCACCAACTAACCCTACACCTAAATACCACTATTACACACCACCAACTAACACCTATATACCACTATTACACACCACCAACTAACCCTACACCTATACACAACTATGACACACCACCAAATTACCCAAACACCTATATACCACTATTACATACCACCAACATGCCCTATACCACTATTACACACCACCAACTAACCCTAAACCTCTATACCACTATTATACACCACCAACTAACATCTAAATACCACTATTAAAAACCACCAACTAACCCTACACCTATATAACACAATTACACACCACCAACTAACCCTACACCTATATACCATTATTACACACCACCAGCTAACCCTACACCTATATACCACTATTACACACCACCAACTAACATCTGTATACCAATATTACACACCACCAACTAACCATACAGCCATATACCACTATTACACACCACCAACTAACATCTGTATACCATTATTACACACCACCAACTAACCATACACGTCTATACCAATATTACACACCACCAACTAACCCTACACCTATATACCACTATTACACATCACCAACTAACCCTACACCTATATGCCACTAGTATACACCAACAACTAACCCTACATGTCTATACCACTATTACACACCCCCAACTAACCCTACAACTATATACCACTATTACACACCACCAACTAACACCTATATACCACTATTACACACCACCAACTAACACCTATATACCACTACTACACACCACCAACTAACACCTATATACCACTATTACACACAACCAACTAACCCTACACCTATATACCACTATTACACACCACCAACTAACCCTACACCTATATACAACTATGACACACCACCAACTACCCAAACACCTATATACCACTATTACATACCACCAACATGCCCTATACCACTATTACACACCACCAACTAACCCTACACCTCTATACCACTATTATACACCACCAACTAACATCTAAATACCACTATTAAAAACCACCAACTAACCCTACACCTATATAACACAATTACACACCACCAACTAACCCTACACCTATATACCACTAATACACACCACAAACCTAACCCTACACCTATACACCACTATTACACACCACCAGCTAACCCTACATCTATACACCACTATTATACACCACCAACTAACACTACACCTCTATACCACTATTTCACACCACCAACTAACCCTAAAACTATATACCACTATTACACACCACCAACTAACCCTACACCTAAATACCACTATTACACACCACCAACTAACACCTATATACCACTATTACACACCACCAACTAACCCTACACCTATATACAACTATGACACACCACCAACTACCCAAACACCTATATACCACTATTACATACCACCAACATGCCCTATACCACTATTACACACCACCAACTAACCCTAAACCTCTATACCACTATTATACACCACCAACTAACATCTAAATACCACTATTAAAAACCACCAACTAACCCTACACCTATATAACACAATTACACACCACCAACTAACCCTACACCTATATACCATTATTACACACCACCAGCTAACCCTACACCTATATACCACTATTACACACCACCAACTAACATCTGTATACCACTATTACACACCACCAACTAACCATACAGCCATATACCACTATTACACACCACCAACTAACATCTGTATACCATTATTACACACCACCAACTAACCATACACGTCTATACCAATATTACACACCACCAACTAACCCTACACCTATATACCACTATTACACATCACCAACTAACCCTACACCTATATGCCACTAGTATACACCAACAACTAACCCTACATGTCTATACCACTATTACACACCCCCAACTAACCCTACAACTATATACCACTATTACACACCACCAACTAACACCTATATACCACTATTACACACCACCAACTAACACCTATATACCACTACTACACACCACCAACTAACACCTATATACCACTATTACACACAACCAACTAACCCTACACCTATATACCACTATTACACACCACCAACTAACCCTACACCTATATACAACTATGACACACCACCAACTACCCAAACACCTATATACCACTATTACATACCACCAACATGCCCTATACCACTATTACACACCACCAACTAACCCTACACCTCTATACCACTATTATACACCACCAACTAACATCTAAATACCACTATTAAAAACCACCAACTAACCCTACACCTATATAACACAATTACACACCACCAACTAACCCTACACCTATATACCACTAATACACACCACAAACCTAACCCTACACCTATACACCACTATTACACACCACCAGCTAACCCTACATCTATACACCACTATTATACACCACCAACTAACACTACACCTCTATACCACTATTTCACACCACCAACTAACCCTAAAACTATATACCACTATTACACACCACCAACTAACCCTACACCTAAATACCACTATTACACACCACCAACTAACACCTATATACCACTATTACACACCACCAACTAACCCTACACCTATATACAACTATGACACACCACCAACTACCCAAACACCTATATACCACTATTACATACCACCAACATGCCCTATACCACTATTACACACCACCAACTAACCCTAAACCTCTATACCACTATTATACACCACCAACTAACATCTAAATACCACTATTAAAAACCACCAACTAACCCTACACCTATATAACACAATTACACACCACCAACTAACCCTACACCTATATACCATTATTACACACCACCAGCTAACCCTACACCTATATACCACTATTACACACCACCAACTAACATCTGTATACCACTATTACACACCACCAACTAACCATACAGCCATATACCACTATTACCTACCACCAACTAACATCTGTATACCATTATTACACACCACCAACTAACCCTACACCTATATACCACTATTACACATCGCCAACTAACCCTACACCTATATGCCACTAGTATACACCAACAACTAACCCTACATGTCTATACCACTATTACACACCCCCAACTAACCCTACACCTATATACCACTATTACACACCACCAACTAACACCTATATACCACTATTACACACCACCAACTAACACCTATATACCACTACTACACACCACCAACTAACACCTATATACCACTATTACACACAACCAACTAACCCTACACCTATATACCACTATTACACACCACCAACTAACCCTACACCTATATACAACTATGACACACCACCAACTACCCAAACACCTATATACCACTATTACATACCACCAACATGCCCTATACCACTATTACACACCACCAACTAACCCTACACCTCTATACCACTATTATACACCACCAACTAACATCTAAATACCACTATTAAAAACCACCAACTAACCCTACACCTATATAACACAATTACACACCACCAACTAACCCTACACCTATATACCATTATTACACACCACCAGCTAACCCTACACCTATATACCACTATTACACACCACCAACTAACATCTGTATACCACTATTACACACCACCAACTAACCATACAGCCATATACCACTATTACACACCACCAACTAACATCTGTATACCATTATTACACACCACCAACTAACCATACACGTCTATACCAATATTACACACCACCAACTAACCCTACACCTATATACCACTATTACACATCACCAACTAACCCTACACCTATATGCCACTAGTATACACCAACAACTAACCCTACATGTCTATACCACTATTACACACCACCAACTAACCCTACACCTATATACCACTATTACACACCACCAACTAACACCTATATACCACTACTACACACCACCAACTAACACCTATATACCACTATTACACACAACCAACTCACCCTACACCTATATACCACTATTTCACACTACCAACTTACCCTACTCCTCTATACCACTATTACTTTCCACCAACTAATCCTTCACCTATATATCACTATTACACACCACCAACAAACCCTACACCTATATACCACTATTACACACCACCAACTTACCCTACTCCTATATATCACTAGTATACACCAACAACTAACCCTACATGTATATACCACTATTACACACCACCAACTAACCCTACACCTATATACCACTATTACACACCACCAACTAACACCTATATACCACTACTACACACCACCAATTAACCCTACCACTATATACCACTATTACACACTAACAACTAACCCTACACCTATATACCACTATTTCACACCACCAACTAACCCTACACCTCTATACCACTATTACAAACCACCAACTAATGCTTCACCTATATATCACTATTACACACAACCAACTAACCCTACACCTATATACCAATATTACACACCACCAACTTACCCTATACCTATATACCACAATTACACACCACCAACTAACCCTACACATATATACCACTATTACACACCACCAACTAACCCTTCACCTCTAAACCACTATTATACACCACCAACTAACATCTATATACCACTATTACACACCACCAACTAACCCTACACATATATACCACTATTACACACCAGCAACTAACCCTTCACCTCTAAACCACTATTATACACCACCAACTAACACCTATATACCACTATTACAAACCACCAACTAACCCTACACCTATATACCACTATTACACACCACCAACTAACCCTACACATATTTTCCACTATTACATACCACCAACTACCCTACACCTATATACCACTATTACACACAAACAACTAACCCTAACCCCCATACCACTATTACACACCACCAATTAACCCTACACCTCTATACCACTTTTACACACCACCAACTAACCCTACTCCTATATATCACTAGTATACACCACCAACTAACACTACAAGTCTATACCACTATTACACACCACCAACTAACCCTACAACTATATACCACTATTACACACCACCAACTAACCCTACATCTCTATACCACTATTACACACCACCAACTAACATCTATATAACAATATTACTCACCACCAACTAATTCTACACCTATATACCACTATTACACACCACCACCTACCCTACACCTATATACCACTATTACACTCCACCAACTAACCCTACACCTCTTTACCACTATTTCACACCACCAACTAACCCTACACCTCTATACCACTATTTCACACCACCAACTAACCCTACACCTATATATCACTATTACACACCACCAACTAACCCTACACCTATATACCACTTTTACATACCACCACCTACCCTACACCTCTATACCACTATTACATACCACCCCCTACCCTACACCTATATATATACCACTATTACACACCACCAACTAACCCTACACCTATATACCACTATTACACACCACCAACTAACCCTAAACCTATATACCACTATTACACACCACCAACTAACCCTACACCTATATAACACTATTACAAACCACCAACTAACCCTACAAATCTATACCACTATTATACACCACCAACTAACCCTACACCTATAATCCACTATTACACACCACCAAATAACATCTATATACCACTATTACACACCACCAACTAACCATACACCTATATACCACTACTACACACCACCAACGAAACCTACACGTCTATACCAATAATACACACCACCAACTAACCCTAAACCTCTATACCACTATTATACACCACCAACTAACTACCCTACACCTATATACCAAAATTACACACTACCAACTAACCCTACACCTATATACCACTATTACACACCACCAACTAACCCTACACCTACATACCACTATTACACACCACCAACAAACATCTGTATACAGCTATTACACACCACCAACTAACCCTACACCTCTATACTACTTTTACACACCACCATCTAACCCTACACCTCTATATCACTATTACACACCACCAACTAACCCTACACCTATATACCACTATTTCACACCACCAACTAACCCTACACCTCTATACTACTTTTACACACCACCATCTAACCCTACACCTATATATCACTATTACATACCACCAGCTACCGTACACTTATATACCACTATTACACACCACCAACTAACCCTACACCTCTACACCACTATTACACACCACCAACTAACATCTATATACCACTATTACACACCACCAACTAACCATACACATCTATACCAATATTACACACCACCAACTAACCCTACACCTATATACCACTATTACACACCACCAACGAACCCTACACCTATATATTACTATTACATACCACCAGCTACCGTACACTTATATACCACTATTACACACCACCAACTAACCCTACACCTTTTATATCACTATTACATGCCACCACCTACCCTACACTTATATACCACTATTACACACCACCAACTAACTTTACACTTATATAACACTATTACACACCACCAACTAACCCTATACCACTATTACACACCACCAACTAACCCTACACCTCTATACCACTATTATACACCACCAACTAACATCTATATACCATTATTACACCCCACCAACTAACCCTACACCTATATACCACTACTACACACCACCAACGAAACCTACTCGTCTATACCAATAATACACACCACCAACTAACCCTACACCTATATACCACTATTACACACCAACAACTAACCCTACACCTATATAACACTATTACACACCACCAACTAACCCTACAACTATATACCACTATTACACACCACTAACTAACACCTATATACCACTATTACACACCACCAACTAACCCTACAACTATATACCACTATTACATACCACCCCCTACCCTACACCTATATACCACTATTACACTCCACCAACTAACCCTACACCTCTATACCACTATTTCACACCACCAACTAACCCTACACCTATATACAACTATTACACACCACCAACTAACCCTACACCTCTATACCACTATTTCACACCACCAACTAACCCTGCACCTATATATCACTATTACACACCACCAACTAACCATACACCTCTATACCACTATTACATACCACCACCTACCCTACATATATATACCACTATTACACACCACCAACTAACAATACACCTATATACAACTATTACACACCACCAACTAACCCTACACCTTATACCACTATTACACACCACCAACTAACCCTACACTTTATACCACTATTACACACCACCAACTAACCCTACACCTCTATACCACTATTACACACCACCAACTAACCCTACACATATATACCACTATTACACACCACCAACTAACCCTACACATATATACCACTATTAAACACCACCAACTAACCCTACAACTATATACCACTATTATACACAACCAACTAACCCTACACCTATATACCACTATTACACACCACCAACTAACAACTTTATACCACTATTACACACCACCAACTAACCCTACACCTATATACCACTATTACATACCACCAACTAACCCTACACCTCTATACCACTATTACACACCAACAACGAAACCTACACGTCTATACCAATAATACACACCACCAACTAACCCTACACCTATATACCACTATTACATACCACCAACTAACCCTACACCTCTATACCACTATTACACACCACCACCTAACCCTACACCTATATACCACTATTATACACCACCAACTAACATCTATATACCACTATTACACACCACCAACTAACCATACACGTCTATACCAATATTACACACCACCAACTAACCCTACACCTATATACCACTATTACACACCACCAACGAACCCTACACTTATATACCACTATTACACACCACCAACTAACCCTACACCTATATATCACTATTACATGCCACCACCTACCCTACACTTATATACCACTATTACACACCACTAACTAACTTTACACTTTTATAACACTATTACACACCACCAACTAACCCTACACCCCTATACCACTATTACACACCACCAACTAACCCTACACCTCTATACCACTATTATACACCACCAACTAACATCTATATACCACTATTACACCCCACCAACTAACCCTACACCTATATACCACTATTACACACCACTAACTTACACCTATATACCACTATTACACACCACCAACTAACCCTACAACTATATACCACTATTACATACCACCCCCTACCCTACACCTATATACCACTATTACACTCCACCAACTAACCCTAAACCTCTATACCACTATTTCACACCACCAACTAACCCTACACCTATATACAACTATTACACACCACCAACTAACCCTACACCTCTATACCACTATTTCACACCACCAACTAACCCTGCACCTATATATCACTATTACACACCACCAACTAACCCTACACCTATATACCACTATTACATACCACCACCTACCCTACATCTCTATACTACTATTACAGACCACCAACTAACCCTACACCTATATACCACTATTTCACACCACCAACTAACCCTACACCTCTATACTACTTTTACAGACCACCATCTAACCCTACACCTATATATCACTATTACATACCACCAGCTACCGTACACTCATATACCACTATTACACACCACCAACTAACCCTACACCTCTACACAACTATTACACACCACCAACTAACCATACAATTCTATACCAATATTACACACCACCAACTAACCCTACATCTATATACCACTATTACACACCACCAACGAACCCTACACCTATATAACACTATTACATACCACCAGCTACCGTACACTTATATACCACTATTACACACCACCAACTAACCCTACACCTGTATATCACTATTACATGCCACCACCTACCCTACACTTATATACCACTATTACACACCACCAACTAACTTTACACTTATATAACACTATTACACACCACCAACTAACCCTACACCCCTATACCACTATTACACACCACCAACTAACCCTACACCTCTATACCACTATTATACACCACCAACTAACATCTATATACCATTATTACACCCCACCAACTAACCCTACACCTATATACCACTATTACACACCACTAACTTACACCTATATACCACTATTACACACCACCAACTAACCCTACACCTATATACCACTATTACACTCCACCAACTAACCCTAAACCTCTATACCACTATTTCACACCACCAACTAACCCTACACCTATATACAACTATTACACACCACCAACTAACCCTACACCTCTATACCACTATTTCACACCACCAACTAACCCTGCACCTATATATCACTATTACACACCACCAACTAACCCTACACCTATATACCACTATTACATACCACCACCTACCCTACATCTCTATACTACTATTACAGACCACCAACTAACCCTACACCTATATACCACTATTTCACACCACCAACTAACCCTACACCTCTATACCACTTTTACACACCACCATCTAACCCTACACCTATATATCACTATTACACACCACCAACTAACTTTACACTTATATAACACTATTACACACCACCAACTAACCCTACACCCCTATACCACTATTACACACCACCAACTAACCCTACACCTCTATACCACTATTATACACCACCAACTAACGTCTATATACCATTATTACACCCCACCAACTAACCCTACACCTATATACCACTATTACACACCACTAACTTACACCTATATACCACTATTACACACCACCAACTAACCCTACACCTATATACCACTATTACACTCCACCAACTAACCCTAAACCTCTATACCACTATTTCACACCACCAACTAACCCTACACCTATATACAACTATTACACACCACCAACTAACCCTACACCTCTATACCACTATTTCACACCACCAACTAACCCTGCACCTATATATCACTATTACACACCACCAACTAACCCTACACCTATATACCACTATTACATACCACCACCTACCCTACATCTCTATACTACTATTACAGACCACCAACTAACCCTACACCTATATACCACTATTTCACACCACCAACTAACCATACACCTCTATACCACTTTTACACACCACCATCTAACCCTACACCTATATATCACTATAACACACCACCAACTAACCCTACACCTATATACCACTATTTCACACCACCAACTAACCCTACACCTCTATACTACTTTTACAGACCACCATCTAACCCTACACCTATATATCACTATTACATACCACCAGCTACCGTACACTCATATACCACTATTACACACCACCAACTAACCCTACACCTCTACACAACTATTACACACCACCAACTAACCATACAATTCTATACCAATATTACACACCACCAACTAACCCTACACCTATATACCACTATTACACACCACCAACGAACCCTACACCTATATAACACTATTACATACCACCAGCTACCGTACACTTATATACCACTATTACACACCACCAACTAACCCTACACCTATATATCACTATTACATGCCACCACCTACCCTACACTTATATACCACTATTACACACCACCAACTAACCCTACACCTATATACCACTATTACACACCACTAACTTACACCTATATACCACTATTACACACCACCAACTAACCCTACACCTATATACCACTATTACACTCCACCAACTAACCCTAAACCTCTATACCACTATTTCACACCACCAACTAACCCTACACCTATATACAACTATTACACACCACCAACTAACCCTACACCTCTATACCACTATTTCACACCACCAACTAACCCTGCACCTATATATCACTATTACACACCACCAACTAACCCTACACCTATATACCACTATTACATACCACCACCTACCCTACATCTCTATACTACTATTACACACCACCAACTAACCCTACACCTATATACCACTATTTCACACCACCAACTAACCCTACACCTCTATACTACTTTTACACACCACCATCTAACCCTACACCTATATATCACTATTACACACCACCAACTAACCCTACACCTACATACCACAATTACACACCACCAACTAACCCTACACCTATATACCACTATTACACACCACCAACTAACCCTACACCTATATACCACTATTATACACCACCAACTAACCCTACACCTCTATACCACTATTATACACCATAAACTAACATCTATACACCACTATTACACACCACCAATTAACCCTACACATATATACCACTATTACACACCACTAACTTACACCTATATACCACTATTACACGCCACCAACCTACCCTACACCTATATACCACAATTACACACCACCAACTAACCCTACACCTATATACCATTATTACACACCACCACCTAACCCTACACCTATATAAAACTACTACACACCACCAACTAACCCTACACGTCTATACCACTATTACACACCACCAACTAACCCTACACCTATATACCACTATTACACAGCACCACCTACCCTACATATATATACCACTATTACACACCACCAACTAACCCTACAACTCTATACCACTATTACACACCACCAACTAACCCTACACCTATATACCACTATTACACACCACCAACTAACCCTACACCTATATACCACTATTACACACCACCAACTAACCCTACACCTCTATACCACTATTATACACCACCAACTAACCCTACACCTACATACCACTATTACACACCATCAACTAACCCTACACCTCTATACCACTATTACACTCCACCAACTAACACCTATATACCACTATTATACACCACCAACTAACCCTACACCTATATACCACTATTACACACCTCCAACTAACACCTATATACCACTATTACACACCACCAACTAACCCTACACCTATATACCACTATTACACACCACCAACTAACCCTACACCTATATACCACTATTACACACCACCAACTAACACCTATATACCACTATTACACACCACCAACTAACCCTACAACTATATACCACTATTACACTCCACCAACTAACCCTACAACTATATACCACTATTACACACCACCAACTAACACCTATATACCACTTTTATACACCACCAACTAACCCTACACCTATATTTTTCAACTATTACACACCACCAACTTACCCTACAACTATATACCACTATTACACACCACCAACTAACACCTATATACCACTATTATACACCACCAACTAACCCTACACCTATATTTTTCAACTATTACACACCACCAACTAACCCTACACATATATACTACTATTACACACCTCCAACTAACACCTATATACCACTATTACACACCACCAACTAACCCTACAACTATATACCACTATTACACACCACCAACTAACACCTATATACCACTATTACACACCACCAACTAACCCTATATACCACTATTATACACCACCAACTAACCCTACACCTATATTTTTCAACTATTACACACCACCAACTAACCCTACACCTATATACCACTATTGCACACCACCAAATAACCCTATAATAACCAAGTGGTGAGTTTCACAAACACAGGGAATCTTACATTTCAGTTGCTCCACCTCAACACTTAATCCCACCCCAGTAATCCCTCCTTTCAAAGGTGCCCTTCTCCGGAGAGTCACAGGTCTTGTCCCGAGGCGCGTGACTCAAAGTGCCTGTTCCATTTCTGAGCCATCAGAAACAACAGAGTACGGTTTGTACTTGGCACCATTTTTTTCAACACACATCTTCCCTCTGCAGTCGGCTCTTCTCCTTCCTTGCTGTCCATAACCACGTCTATCCGTTCACCACGCTCATTACGAGCCTTCATCCTCTTTACTGTTTGCTGAACACGCACTGATGGCCTTTCTCCAATACCCAATTTCTGTCCCATAACCCAATTTACTAGTCTGGCTAACTCTGGCCTCTCCATGCCTGCAAAACATAGGCTAATCTGCATCCAAGAGCACCACCCTGTCAGTGTTGACAATACAACAGAAAAGATAAATAGAAATTGCATTTACTCTCACGGGTGCCCAACAAAGGGTGGACAATGACAAAATAAATCCCAAATAAATCCAGGAACCCTTTGCTACAAGGTTCCTCCTAGAACCCCTCAACTAACCAAAGGTGCACCTCCGCGAGTCACCCTAAGATTGCAGGTAGGTGAATATTATCCATGAACTGCGTATACCAGTTACCTAACCGGTAAAATTAATTAGAAACCACACAATAGCATCAGTCAATGATAATAAAAATGTCAACTGAAAAAGGACATTGGTGCAGGTACTGTTGGAATACCTACTGTAGGAAGCTAATTAATGAACAGGAGAGTCTTTAGAGGTGAATTGAATGAGCTCGCTGGCCCCCTTTGGCCTGACGGCGCACTGGAACACTGGGGCCAGCAGACTGGAGCCAGACTGGCAGAGGAGTTGGAAGTTAGGCTGGGCTGGGAGAGCTGACGTGGTGTCATTAGAAAAGGAGGCCAGCAGACAGACAATAGAGCAGCCTGGGAGCTACAGGCGCAGCAGCCTGCAGGTTATAGAGACCACACAGACATAGTCAGGATTATGGCACCATGGCTCAGCTCAGGACAATACTGTACATAGGATCCTATTTAAGATCAGGGGCTGTGGTAAAGGGTCCCAGCGTGACACATACACACTGCACATTGTTTGTTTACTGTGTAACTCTGTGTTGTTTTTGTCGCACTGCTTTGCTTTGTCTTGGCCAGGTCGCAGGTGCAAATGAGAACTTGTTCTCAACTGACCCACCTGGTTAAATAAAGGTACGTTTGTACGTTTGTGTTTGCCTGTGTGTGTGTTTGCGCGTGCATGTTTGCCGGGGCGGCAGGTAGCCTAGTGGTTAGAGTGTTGGGCCCGTAACTGAAAGGTTGCTGGATCGAATCCCCGAGCTGACAAGGTATAAATCTGTCGTTCTGCCCCTGAACAAGGCAGTTAACCCACTGTTCCTAGGCTGTCATTGTAAATAAGAATTTGTTCTTAACTGACTTGCCTAGTAAAATAAAGGTTAAATAAATAAAAATAAAAGCATGTGTGTTTCTAGCTGTGTGAGCAATATCAAAGCAGACTGCTTCAACCAAAAACATACAATCTGTTAACATGCTCTTCCAAATCAAGCAACGCTCATTTACAAAATACAGACTTGGGCAGAAAATAGTTGTATTTTGTAGTTTATTTGAAAATACCAACTACCAAATTCTCAAGGTAGTGAAATATAGTATAGTTTATATAGAGTTTCATCTTTGATAATCAAATACGGGTCTCAGAAAATTCTAAGTATTTTGAACACACTGTTCGTAAATTCAGAGCGTTTTTCTCTGAGAACGTTCAGAGCGCAAACTGGACGCTCTGGCCGAGGAGTAGGGTTGATCCGAGCGTTCAACGGCAGTCAAGCACCCAAGCTAACTGGCTAAGGTTGGCTAGCTACTTTCAGACAGAAATGAGAGAACACCTCACTCTGACCATTTTACTCGCCCTAGCATAGCTGGTATATCCAGAGCGTAGGTGACTGTGCTGCTGGCAACAATTCAATAACATTTTTTTTTTTGCCGACATTTACTGACACCTGCCATATTCAACGGCCGTTGAGCGTTCGTAAATTTGAGAGCCATTATTAACTCCATTGAAACGCACAATGACTATACCACTTAGCTAAGAATGAATAATTAAGTCAATAAACGTTGGTTAGTTAATTAGATATCTGATAGTTAATATACTGCCTGGCAGTTCAATGTATTAGTATCCAACTAACATTAGGTAACTAGCTAACATACCGGTACATACTGCTATGCGGTTCGTAAGGATAGCTGTAGCTAACAAATTGTTAGCCAACGTAACGTATAAGGTAACTTATTAGAAAAGGCATGACTTTATTACATTGCTCAACATTTTCTTGACATTTGTCATAATTAGTTAAAGCGATGAATTTGTTTCCGCTCTCGTCAGACTTTGGCTGCATATTTTCCGCCATTTTCTTATTATCATTATGGGTCCTAAAAGTGCGGAAGTAGTGTACACTACTTGTATACTTCGTATTTTGGAGAACGTAGTACGACAACTTTTGGCATACTTAACTCTATCCATACCAATAAGCATACTAAATACTCAGTTTACGTCAGAAATAGTACGGTTAGTGGGGTTAGTATGAGATTGTGTGTGCTCTATTCATTCTATTTCTATCTTCAACATGGAGTTCCAGATATAACCCTGCCATTAGTTGAAGTCACTTCCTATCTTCTGTATTAAACTATGTAGATAAAGTATTTGCTTTCTGAGATGTGTATTCAAATAGTTGTAGTCAACTCCAAAGTAACTATTGGTTCCCCCGGGAAAAATAGTTACTTTCTGCAAGGCATAGTTAAAACTATAGTTATCCCAGGTCTGCAGCTATAACACCTCGGATCAGACTACCACAGTCCTGCTGAGGCTTCAGGCAATGATGGACCCAGTGAGCTGGAAGTTAACATGCAGGTCTGCTTACAGGAGGTTGCTCTGACAACACACTCCGACCTGCATGACCATCTGTCTACCAGTGTGGTGTGATACCCCTGGCTACTGGCCCGGCCCAAATGGGTGAGGACAGTGTCCTGCAGAATAACAGTGGTCAACTGACCGGCACTTTGGACCACTTCCTGCACAAACATCCACTGGCAGTGACTGAACTGGCCACTGCTCACTGGGAATTGGCAGCCTATGGGAGAAATGCTTCTTCGTAAAAACTAACTTGGTGGACAACGTCGGTTGCAAGGATGTCATTATGAAGTCTTTCGTGTCATCATGGTTAAAAAGCAAGACAATTACGTCCTATGCCAAATATTGCCTGTTAGTGGGTCACGTATCTTTCATCTGTAAAACACTGCCTTAAACAGAAAAAAAACCAGTGGAACTGCCAACAATAAGCTGTTGGCAACTGTGAAGAGTGAGACAGCTTTGGGTAAATCAATATGATATTCGGCCTGACTCAAGGATTTAAATGTATAAGCTCGGGGGAATATCTCGTTTGTCCAGCCTCAGCCCTGTATTAGCCTACAAATCTAATCTACAGAAACACAGCCAAGCGCAGAACAGCCAGCTCTCCCCATTGGGCCTTGGGGAAATAGTGATGCATTTTTACCACGAAGACAAGGCTAGCCTCGTCCCACATAGGATGAAGGGAAATGTCATGTAGTAAACCACGTGAAAAACACTCCATCACATCAGCACTCTGAGTGACCTGATAATGATGTTTGTTCTCTCCCAGCAAAGTAAAACGGTGGCCGTTTCCACAAGAGGAGAAAATCTGGATTTTGAAAGCAAGGGGGAAAAAATCCTGGCTTTGACGCCAGATGACGAATCACATCACATCAAATCATGTTGTGGAACTGGCCTGGTTGACCGCTGGCACTGTCCCCTAATGTGGTGTGATGAGAGATGAGTGTGGACACAGGGCCAGACAGGCTGAGAGCAGAGTGCAGAGTGTGGGACTCAAGCGTGATTAATCTCCCTGGCTCATGGGACCTTTTTAGGTGCTGTGATTTTGGTGACAGTTGGATGGGGTTCAATTATAGCGGAGGGAGTGAAGCGGAGGGAGAGGAGAGAGGAATCAGGGTCAATGTGTAATCAGGCCTTGAAACAAACCGAGCAGCAGCTGACTGCAGTTAAACAACAATAGTCAGTCAGACAGACCGTACTGGAATAGAGATCGAACCTCCACACTCCTCCACATATCTTTTGAACAGACACTTTCGGCCCTCTACTATAAATGGGGTGCGTTCGGCTGGTCAGAAGATGTGAAAGTCAGTCACTTGAATCTCCGGGTGACAGGGTGCTGATAAAACTGTGGAGACTCATCAACATAAAAGGCTAACTAGAGCATTGCTACCGATCACACAATACTGGACCAACAGGGAAAGATATACATGAGATAACACAGTAATAATACCACTGATATACATGAGATAACACAGTAATAATAAAAATGATATACATGAGATAACACAGTAATAATACCACTGATATACATGAGATAACACAGTAATAATACCACTGATATACATGAGATAACACAGTAAGAATACCACTGATATACACGAGATAACACAGTAATAATACCACTGATATACATGAGATAACACAGTAATAATACCACTGATATACATGGGATAACACAGTAAGAATACCACTGATATACATGAGATAACACAGTAAGAATACCACCGATATACATGGGAAAACACAGTAATAATACCACTGATATACATGAGATAACACAGTAAGAATACCACTGATATACATGAGATAACACAGTAAGAATACCACTGATATACATGAGATAACACAGTAATAATACCACTGATATACATGAGATAACACAGTAAGAATACCACTGATATACATGAGATAACACAGTAAGAATACCACCGATATACATGGGATAACACAGTAATAATACCACCGATATACATGAGATAACACAGTAAGAATACCACTGATATACATGAGATAACACAGTAAGAATACCACTGATATACATGAGATAACACAGTAATAATACCACTGATATACATGAGCTAACACAGTAAGAATACCACCGATATACATGAGATAACACAGTAAGAATACCACCGATATACATGAGATAACACAGTAAGAATACAACCGATATACATGAGATAACACAGTAATAATACCACTGATATACATGAGATAACACAGTAATAATACCACTGATATACATGAGATAACACAGTAAGAATACCACTGATATACATGAGATAACACAGTAATAATACCACTGATATACATGAGATAACACAGTAAGAATACCACTGATATACATGAGATAACACAGTAAGAATACCACTGATATACATGAGATAACACAGTAAGAATACCACTGATATACATGAGATAACACAGTAAGAATACCACCGATATACATGGGAAAACACAGTAATAATACCACTGATATACATGAGATAACACAGTAAGAATACCACTGATATACATGAGATAACACAGTAAGAATACCACCGATATACATGGGATAACACAGTAATAATACCACCGATATACATGAGATAACACAGTAAGAATACCACTGATATACATGAGATAACACAGTAAGAATACCACTGATATACATGAGATAACAAAGTAATAATACCACTGATATACATGAGATAACACAGTAAGAATACCACCGATATACATGAGATAACACAGTAATAATACCACTGATATACATGAGATAACACATTAAGAATACCACTGATATACATGGGATAACACATTAAGAATACCACTGATATACATGAGATAACACAGTAAGAATACCACTGATATACATGAGATAACACAGTAATAATACCACTGATATACATGAGATAACACATTAAGAATACCACTGATATACATGAGATAACACAGTAAGAATACCACTGATATACATGAGATAACACAGTAAGAATACCACTGATATACATGAGATAACACAGTAAGAATACCACTGATATACATGAGATAACACAGTAAGAATACCACTGATATACATGAGATAACACAGTAAGAATACCACTGATATACATGAGATAACACAGTAAGAATACCACTGATATACATGAGATAACACAGTAAGAATACCACTGATATACATGAGATAACACAGTAAGAATACCACTGATATACATGAGATAACACAGTAAGAATACCACTGATATACATGAGATAACACAGTAAGAATACCACTGCGCTAAGTGATTCTGCCTCCTTGTGCCTCTACATCTGAGACATAGCTGACACACAAAGCCTCAGTAGCCTGTTTGAATAGAAACTTTAAATGAGAGACTGTTGGAGGTTAGCAGAATTACATGACAGCACTAAGGGGCTACTCACGTCTCAGGTGGTATCTTCATCTGAGCGTGAGCAGTGAAGCAGAACCAGCTGAAACACAGGATCCACAGGCCCAGCCTCAGCCCCGCTGGAGTCCCTCTGGGTCCCAGCCTCAACCCCGTTGGAGTCCCTCTGGGTCCCAGCCTGTTTGTTACTCCACCTGACCCAGCCCTAGGTCCTAGTCCTTTCCTGCCTGGGTCCACTGTTTCGGCCCTGGATCCTATTCCCATCCTGCTTGGGTCCACTGTGTCGACCCTGGTTCCCAGTCCTATCCTGCGTGGGTCCACTGTGTCGGCCCTGGGTCCTAGTCCTATCCTGCGTGGGTCCACTGTGTTGTCCCTGGGTCCTAGTCCCATCCTGCCTGAAAGTGTTGAGGAACATCCAAGTGAGTCTGTGGGGGAAAGTGTTGAGGAACATCCCAGTGAGTCTGTGGGGGAAAGTGTTGAGGAACATCCCAGTGAGTCTTTGGGGGAAAGTGTTGAGGAACATCCCAGTGAGTCTGTGGGGGAAAGTGTCATCATGTCGGCTAAAGGAAGTGGAAGTCCCATGACGTCCTTCTTGACTGTGTTGAACGTGTGAACCGCAATAATCTCCTCCTCTAAGTCAATAAATACCCGCCGTCTGGATCCTGTCATCAATTCTTTCTCTTCCTCTCAAAACCACAGGCCAACCTCTCCTTTTTACAATCCCAAAGCACCTCAACCTTCTCCTGTTGGTGTTAGAACTGTTGCTTTCTGGTGTTAGAACTGTTGCTTTCTGGTGTTAGAACTGTTGCTTTCTGGTGTTAGAACTGTTGCTTTCTGGTGTTAGAACTGTTGTTTTCTGGTGTTAGAACTGTTGCTTTCTGGTGTTAGAAGTTGAGAAGCTCCAAACACTCCAATATGACACAATGAAGAGGCACTATTTACATAATTGTGACCTGTCAATCAACCATGAAGACGACACTCCAAGAAGTATTCATCAGAAGTTGCGTGGTGGTCATTCACAAGATCTTGTTACTGTAGTTCCTCTCTGCGTCCTGGCGGTGAAGGATCCCTTCCTGGTCTCTGGAATCCCAGAGCAGATGAACAGGTTATGCAGAGACCAGACAGACGTGCCGTCAAACTGACAACGACGAGATGAAAATAAAAACCCACAGAACAGTTATAGGAGGGATGCATGCAGCAGCCATTGATTTGTCGACATTCCGACACTGCCTACTCTGTCATCAAATTTAGGGCGTAACCTACTTGGATTAAAACTCCCCACCCCACCCGAGATGGGGATAGGAGAGTGGGAGAGAGGAAGGGAGGGGTGGACGGAGGGAGGGGAAGTGGAGAGGAGGAGATAGGAAACGAGGGGGGATCGAAGTGGAGGATTGGATGAGGGGTTTGATTTATCTAAGAGGATTATAGTGATTTCTGGAGACAGGCTCTCGTCCATCCAATCAGTGGATGATAAATAAAAGCCCCAACGGTTTGTTTAGCAAAGGCAGTGCTGGACTGGGATATCTAGCGAAGCCTGATACTCCCCTCCAACATAAACAAAAACACGCTTGCCAAGCCAAATCCCGCCCGGCCACTCTGGCACTGTGGTACAGGAGCACCACTAAGCAGGAGGCAGCATGAAGCAGGAGGCAGAATGAACACACCCGGCATAGATGCACAGCACTCTCATACACACCTTTTTGAAAATGTCTATTTTTTAATCGCTTTGTTACTATTTTCCATGAGTATGTGGTACATTTTCACAACTCTTAGTACGCAGCCAGTGTTTCATTCAAAACCGGTCCGTTGTGCATTCATTTGGATTATAAACATCTCACACCACAAAACATTGATTCAAAATATTAGTTTGTGAAATGTAATGAGAACATTGGCTTAAATCACCAAAACACAAGATAATATATTTTCAATTTAGTTGTTTTAACTACCAGTTAAGCCAATAACAAACAAACAGATATGTTTCAAATCGCCCTTAAAAGTGCTGAAAGCAATATGCTACAGTACAGTACACTTTTCACATCCGGCAATACCTCTACAATCATTCATGTAAAAATAACATTTTATTTGTCAAAAATATATTTGCAATATACTGTAGGTGTACGGTCAAATCTAAGAAATGTAATTAAACTAATTAAATTGATGAAAATAAAACAACCTTTAGCACTCATTGATGTGCATCAAGCCTGTTATGAGCATTTGGCCTTAAGTTCTCATCCACATCACAGTGAATGTCGTCATCGCTGCGGGAAAAACCTTTTGGCATGGTGAATTCAAGCTTGACATGCTGTAAAAAGAATCGGGAATGGGCCTGAAAACATGCCTGAACCCCCTCTGCGTGGTGGAACCTGACATTGTCCCACACAGTGACATAGGTGACCACTTCACCTCGTAAGACCTGCTGAATTTATTTGAGAAACACAATGGTGTTCAGCATTGTAGGATCCAAGTAATGGCCTACGTCCTACCACACCATCTTCAGAGATAGCTGCTCACATGGAAATGTATAGTGCTGTACCTGAACATACTAATAGTAACAGTAATACAGTATATAGTGCTGTACCTGAACATACTAATAGTAACAGTAATACAGTATATAGTGCTGTACCTGAACATACTAATAGTAACAGTATTACAGTATATAGTGTTGTACCTGAACATACTAATAGTAACAGTAATACAGTATATAGTGCTGTACCTGAACATACTAATAGTAACAGTAATACAGTATATAGTGCTGTACCTGAACATACTAATAGTAACAGTAATACAGTATATAGTGCTGTACCTGAACATACTAATAGTAACAGTAATACAGTATATAGTGCTGTACCTGAACATACTAATAGTAACAGTAATACAGTATATAGTGCTGTACCTGAACATACTAATAGTAACAGTAATACAGTATATAGTGCTGTACCTGAACATACTAATAGTAACAGTAATACAGTATATAGTGCTGTACCTGAACATACTAATAGTAACAGTAATACAGTATATAGTGCTGTACCTGAACATACTAATAGTAACAGTAATACAGTATATAGTGCTGTACCTGAACATACTAATAGTAACAGTAATACAGTATATAGTGCTGTACCTGAACATACTAATAGTAACAGTAATACAGTATAGAGTGCTGTACCTGAACATACTAATAGTAACAGTAATACAGTATAGAGTGCTGTACCTGAACATACTAATAGTAACAGTAATACAGTATAGAGTGCTGTACCTGAACATACTAATAGTAACAGTAATACAGTATAGAGTGCTGTACCTGAACATACTAATAGTAACAGTAATACAGTATAGAGTGCTGTACCTGAACATACTAATAGTAACAGTAATACAGTATAGAGTGCTGTACCTGAACATACTAATAGAAACAGTAATACAGTATATAGTGCTGCACCTGAACATACTAATAGTAACAGTAATACAGTATATAGTGCTGTACCTGAACATACTAATAGTAACAGTAATACAGTATATAGTGCTGTACCTGAACATACTAATAGTAACAGTAATACAGTATATAGTGCTGTACCTGAACATACTAATAGTAACAGTAATACAGTATATAGTGCTGTACCTGAACATACTAATAGTAACAGTAATACAGTATATAGTGCTGTACCTGAACATACTAATAGTAACAGTAATACAGTATATAGTGCTGTACCTGAACATACTAATAGTAACAGTAATACAGTATATAGTGCTGTACCTGAACATACTAATAGTAACAGTAATACAGTATATAGTGCTGTACCTGAACATACTAATAGTAACAGTAATACAGTATATAGTGCTGTACCTGAACATACTAATAGTAACAGTAATACAGTATATAGTGCTGTACCTGAACATACTAATAGTAACAGTAATACAATATATAGTGCTGTACCTGAACATACTAATAGTAACAGTAATACAGTATATAGTGCTGTACCTGAACATACTAATAGTAACAGTAATACAGTATAGAGTGCTGTACCTGAACATACTAATAGTAACAGTAATACAGTATATAGTGCTGTACCTGAACATACTAATAGTAACAGTAATACAGTATATAGTGCTGTACCTGAACATACTAATAGTAACAGTAATACAGTATATAGTGCTGTACCTGAACATACTAATAGTAACAGTAATACAGTATATAGTGCTGTACCTGAACATACTAATAGTAACAGTAATACAGTATATAGTGCTGTACCTGAACATACTAATAGTAACAGTAATACAGTATATAGTGCTGTACCTGAACATACTAATAGTAACAGTAATACAGTATATAGTGATGTACCTGAACATACTCAGCCCTCAGTTGTTTCACCCAGTCATTGTTTCTCTCTCCAGAAGGCGGGCTACTGTTGGTACTGTTGCTACTGTTGCCGGGTTGGCAAAGGTGTCGTTGTTCTTCTCAATGGCCTGCTTTATTTCCGACAAGCGTATATCATTTCTGGCCCTCACCATTTCCACCACTGCCCACTCCTGCTGATCGTTCAGCACACGGCCACGGCCAGCACTATGGTGTCTTCTGTCAATTCTGAGCATAGAACAGAGTATACTGTCAATAGATCATACTGTAAGAATACTGTAACATGTTTTGTGAATTTAAATGCATTATAATATGTAATTTACTGTAAATGTAATGGTAAAACATTACATGTCCTGCAGACTGTCAATGTTCTCATGATTGAATTGACAGTTGATCTTTTCAGATTGGGGTGAACTAATCTGGCAGCTTCTGCCCTGGTAAGGCCTCTGTTTACCACATGGTCAACGACGACGGCCCGGACTTCATTAGACACAACAGTTCCCCGCCGTCTGCCACCCTCTCTCTGATGTCCACCTCTTTGACCACTATGTGAAATCAATTGGTAATAACCAGTAGTCATTATGTATGGTTATCATGTATCATACATGTCATTTAGATGTTTATACCTTACAAACACACACTTTATAAGTTCTATAAATCCATATATAAGTAGACAAACCAGGTTAAAGTCTATATGTTTCCCAAACGGTTCAGTGATTAACCATTAAGCGTAGTTGGATTGATATTTATTTCTAGATGAAACACTGATTTGGTACGGTCAAAAAGTTACCGTGTGATTTTGTGTGTTGTACTTCAGTCAATTGAAAATGTACTTAAAGTTGTGAATTAATGTGTTTATAATGAACTGTTTTGAGTTTTACCACAAACTGAAAAAAACCTGGAATAGTATAATATATGCATGTTTGTACTTTTGTCTTGATATGACTTTGGAGACAGTGCTACAGTGAGGCTAAGTGATAAGAGAGATGTATCAGTGGGACATCAACTAGGGGGACTTTAAGACTAATCTTCTTTAAAAAAGCTTCTACTCTCCTGACCTATGGGATCTCATAGTATCTCATATTCAGACCATGATCTTCACTAGAGCATAGGGCTTAGACTCCCAAATGTTTTTAGACGTGTTTTTTTTAAAGTCCACAAATGGAGCCTTTGGCACTTAATGAAAAAATTGTAAATTGCTAAAATGACACATTGAGTTAAACCCATCAGTCCTCTCCGTTGGCCGTGGTAGAGAACGAAGTCAAGACAATAGCTCCCTCTGCTGGCATGTGAGGAAACATGCAGGTGTATATCTCTGTGAAGGGATATGTTCAAATCACAGAATCATTCACCCCAGTAAACTAGGATAAAAAAGTATAACTTAAATAAACTAACATCTCGTTCATTCTGGGGTGATAATAATATCACCCATCCATAAGACAAAAGGCATTATGGGGTGGTGAGACAGAGGGATAATAATATCACCCATCCATAAGACAAAAGGCATTATGGGGTGGTGAGACAGAGGGATAATAATATCACCCATCCATAAGACAAAAGGCATTATGGGGTGGTGAGACAGAGGGATAATAATATCACCCATCCATAAGACAAAAGGCATTATGGGGTGGTGAGACAGAGGGATAATAATATCACCCATCCATAAGACAAAAGGCATTATGGGGTGGTGAGACAGAGGGATAATAATATCACCCATCCATAAGACAAAAGGCATTATGGGGTGGTGAGACAGAGGGATAATAATATCACCCATCCATAAGACAAAATACATTTTACTCCAGTTAACTTTCTCAGAAGACTTTGGGAGTCGGGACGTTTCTGGGTCCCTGTGGAGAGGTTAGGTTTAGTGACACCTGTAGTAACTCACGGTGGCCTGCGTGTCAGGTTCACCCCTGCAGTAACCAGAGCCGTGCTCTCCGCCCAATACACAGCGTGAAAGGATAAATCACCCCCAGTTACATGGCATACACCCACACAGTAAAACATATATAAATGTACATGTAACGAACAAGCTTACCCTGAATTGTTGTGAAAACCATACTAATTGTAAAAACATTCTAGCTTGAAAAGAAGCATTCGAATTGAAACAGAACCTGAGGAACTATTCTGGGTCAATTCATTAAAATGTATCTCAGTAAAATGTGTTGGGACAGGGGTCCTGAGCTGGCCATACAGGAGGAAAAACACATGGATTTCACACGTAGTTTAATGTGAAGTTAATGTGACAACAGGTGACAACGTATGAAGCAACATGATATAACATAAAACGACACATTTGACAATACGTGAGCACATGTGAGAACATGATCTCATGTGAAGTTAATATGACAACATGGGGAAGCAAACATTTCAACAGTCATGGTCCCCAAGCAGTTTTTACCTAATTCCTGGTTTGTTCCAGGGACATCCCCAAGGATGTTTTCAGGACATCCTTATTATTAATCATTCTTAAATAGGATTTGAACTCACACCATAAGAAATCCTGATACAGTGTAGTTACACGACCAGATCTGTGAGTGTGACAGGAATATGGCCACAGACTTTTCGGCAAGAATGCATTTCGCTAAAAACTGCTCAGAATCAATTATCCCCACCAACGTAAAACTGCCAGTGCTCAAGGACACTTGAAGTAGAGCATACATACATTCTTTGGGGATTTGAACTTGCAACTGCTTGGTTGGGAGTGCGTTGATGTTTCTGCAGTGGCACCAGGTTCATACCTAACGCTTAGAACATATATCAACACACTATCAAATAATAATAATAATATTTCATTTATAGCTAGTTTGCGTATGATTATCACACTCACTTTCCTACCAGACCATCAGGTAAATGAGTGTTATGGATTGGCTTTGACAATATTCCACTTGTAACTAGTTGACAGTAAGTTAGTGAACATTACCTTCCTGATAGGTAGCTGCCAATAAGTTACTGGAAAATGCCTAATAACCTCTTAACAGTGCAGCTCTTGATTGTCACAAGTTCTTACAAAAACTGCAGAACTGACAATGTCAAAAGAGGTGCTCAACCTTCATCTACTGACGGTTGACCCTGCACATTGCCTCCACATACATTTCAATGTGCAGTTTGGATTGTACCTAATGCTGCATCATAAGCAAGTGGGAAGTGGGAAATGACCACATACAACTTGAGAAAAGCCACGTGAATGGCCATCCAACTGGTAATTACTAATGGGGAAACGGGGCTATCATCATCATTTTCGGCAGTTAAATGTCACAACAAAACATTATTTATAAAAAAAACTAATCTATTAATATGTTTTTTGAACTCCATACTTTGTTGTTTTTTGGTTGACAAAGCTTGTTGGCCGTTAGCCACATGAATGCATCCAACTGTATTTACGACTTCACAACTGAAATATTCCCAACTCCCACATGGTTACAAACACAGTTTTATATTTTATATATTTGGTAAATAAATAATAACTAGATTATCCACACATATACTGTAATCTTAAAGGTACCAACCAGTTCCTATGTGTACCTCTGAAGGTACCTTATGTGTACCTTTGACGTTTTTGTATACCAGGGAACAACACTGTAACACCGTAACCGTACTCTTTATTATTTTTTTTTTACTGTGTGGATATATGTTCTTCGTAACACTGCTGAGACGTTAATCCACTCCACACCAAAAGGTTGCAAGTTCAAATCTGATAGTGTTTATGCACATTTAGAGCTAGAGTCTATCAGCTCTCCACTAGCAGACACCTGCATAGTGGTTCGTTTGGTGGTGAATGGAGCTGCGTTAAGAGTAATCCCATGCAGCCTTGTTTACAAAATGAAACACTGGAATGTGAGATGTAATCTACACCTCAATATGTCTCATCGAAATCCTAACTATTTTCTATTTGAGTGTCAATAACCACAAGCAGCCGCTCACCGATTTGACAGCTCTAACACAGTTACACCTCCGACACCGCCAAAACACCAGCTATGCGGGTGTCGGCTATCATGTGTTTACCCTTGATCTGATTGAATCTAGGCCTTACTGGCAAGTTTCCATGAGCACTGCTACTTTTTAGTTGGGGTTGTCAGATAATCACCCAATTATTGACTTGATTCCGGGCAACTTTAAGCAAAGTGCCTACCAATAAATCTGTTGGGGATCTCCATAAGGACACAGACCTTGTGGCGAAGCAGGCAACTCAGGTTGCTGTAATTTAAGAGGTTGGGAGTTCAAATCCCAGGTGGGTCGCATGTTAAATCACGTGGGTTTTTTTCTGTAAGGGATAACACCAATTAGGTCGCAAAGAATTGCTTTTGTCCTATGCCAACACCGGAAAAGACTTATGTACTACTTACTAATGTTATGTCCAACTCAACTACCCATCCCTAGCACACTGATGGTGCGGAGGCGACTTGTCACTTATGCCGCGTTCACGTGCTAGTCTGAACTCTAAAACTTCGGACTTTTCTGAATTTCCTTCAGGGTTATTCCACCAATTAGGTACCTTTTGACTAGTGTACCTTGGTGGGAAGAAAAAAAAATGATGTCATAATGAGCATATGTTCAACTTAACTTCCCATCTCAAAAATACTATAGTGCCTATTCAAGTGAAAACAGGGTTGACGGTAACAGGGTTGACTACTTTGTCACTAGCTGGCTACCGCCCAGTTATTCTACCATGCACCTTAGTGGCTATGTACATAGTCATGGAACACTGGTCACTTTATTCATGATTTACACACTTCATATGTATACTGTATTCTAGTCAAGGCCTGTCCTATTTAACTATTTCTGTACATATACTATTCAGATATACTGCATATTCTATCCATATATTGTCCATATTGTCTATACATGCCATCACAGTATATACTGTATACTGTATATCCACTGGGGGCCAAAAATGTGGAATATTACTCATTCAAGGGTTTGTCTTTATTTGCACTATTTTTTACATTCTAGAATAAAAGTGGAGACATCCAAACTATGACATAATGCATATGGAATCATGTAGCAACCAAAAAAGTGTTAAAAAAATCAAAATATATTTTATATTTGAGATTCTTCAAACAGCCTTGATGACAGTTTTGCACACTCTTGGCATTACCTCAACCAGCTTCACCTGGAATGCTTCTCAATCGGTCTTGAAGGAGTTCCCTCATATGCTGAGCACTTGTTGGCTGCTTTTCCTTCAGTCCGACTCATCCCAAACCATCTAAATTTGGTTGAGGTTACAACCAAAAATCTCAGATTTGGACTTCAGACCAAAGGACAAATTTCCATTGCTCGTGTTTCTTGGCCCAAGCAAGTCTCTTCTTCTTATTGGTGTCCTTTAGTAGTGGTTTCTTTGCAGCAATTCGACAATGAAGGCCTGATTCACACAGTCTCTTCTGAACAGTTGATGTTGAGATGTGTCTGTTACTTGAACTCTGTGAAGCATTTATTTGGGCTGCAATCTGAGGCTGGTAACTCTAATGAATTCATCCTCTGCAGCAGAGATATTTCTGGGTCTTCCATTCCTGTGACGTTCCTCATGAAGCTGGTTGAGAGAATGCCATGAGTGTGCAAAGGGTGGAGAATCTCAAATATAAAATATATTTTGATTTGTTTAACACTTACTACATGATTCCATATGTGTTCTGTCATAGTTTTGATGTCTTCACTTTTATTCTACAATGTAAAAAATTGTGCAAATAAAGAAAAAACATTGAATGAGTAATATTCCAAACTTTTGGCACGCAGTGTATATATTTTTAATATTTCTATATTTTTTCATTCCATTCTTTTACTTTTTAGATATGGGTGTATTGTTGTGAATTGTTAGATATTATTGCACTGTTGGAGCTAGGAACACAAGCATTTTGCTTCATCCCGCAATAACATCTGCTAAATATGTGTATTCGACCAATAAAACTTGATTTGATTTGACATTCGAGGTAACAATTGCATTCTTTTCCTCATGTTTGTGAGTCCGCAGTAGGGGTCAATGTTGGTTTATATGGACCCATGGACCCACACACAACAAATACACCAAGCTCATCTGATCCACACAACCTACCCCACTCTCTTCCTCTCTTCCAACTGTTAACACACCATGTACCCACTCTACCATGTCTCCTCTATCTCTCTGATGTATGGGCTTAGCCAGCACTCCCCGGAACAATGCTCCCATTGAGGAGTACAGAGTGGCCTCCCGTGGCCCCGGCCCTCAGAGACCAGCCAGGGCCAACCAGTGGGGGCCAACGGGGGCTAATAGGCAGGCGGGGACTGATCCATGCAGCTGTCGCCTGGCACACTCCGGCCTCAAGGAGACACGACAGCTTATGTTAGTGCCAAGTGGACTGCTGCTGCATGCTGCATGTGGAGAGGGTGGTGTGGTGGTGCCTGGTGCGGCTCTTTCATCGTGGGTGCATGTGGAGATTGGAGTTCCACTGATAGAGGGACAGACAGACAGACAGACAGACAGACAGACAGACAGACAGACAGACAGACAGACAGACAGACAGACAGACAGACAGACAGACAGACAGACAGACAGACAGACAGACAGACAGACAGACAGACAGACAGACAGACAGACAGACAGACAGACAGACAGACAGACAGACAGACAGACAGATAGACAGATAGACAGATAGACAGATAGACAGATAGACAGATAGACAGATAGACAGATAGACAGATAGATAGATAGATAGATAGATAGATAGATAGATAGATAGATAGATAGATAGATAGATAGATAGATAGATAGATAGATAGATAGATAGGTACTTTATTGATCCCCCGGGGGGGAAATTTCATTGTCAAGTAGCTACAACAAAACACAGGGCAGGTGCAAAATGCCACAACGAAAGTACACAAAAGACAGATACACGGTACATGATACATAGAGCGGCAGTATGAAAAAGTATAGAAATACAAGATATCTGAATTGCAAAAAAATGAATATGTACACTATACATTGGTGGATGTTGGATAGTTAACTATACTATACAGGTCGATGGCAGAGAAATACTTCAGTAGCTAAAAATGCGTATGATATGAACAAGGGTAATAATAGTTTACTTAATAGACATACTGGTTAAATGAACAGGTAAGTGAATATTTTGCATGGTTAAATTAACTGTACAGTTAGGTATACAGTTATATTTACAGATAAGTGAATACTTGCATGGTTACACAAACTGTACAGGTAAATGACAGGAAGAGATACTTAAATAGCTAAATGTGTGTATGATATAATTTATGGTAATAATAATAATTCCCTTAAAATACAGTCCTTAGTGCAGGGTTTAATTTCAGACAACTGCACGTATTGCACATTCGATATACTAAAAGCAATGAGAAAAGGTGCAATTGACAAGATACTATGAATAGATGGATGGACGGATAGAGTGAAGAATGCATGCCTGGGCTACAATGGACGTGACACCACTCACCCATCCACCCTTTCATTAATATCTTCACCCTGTCTTTCCTCCCAGTCTTCCCCAGGCACCCAGCTGTTCAGTGGGCAGAGACATCACATCCCCCTCTGTGCTGGGCATTCTCCAAAAGCAGACTGGTCTTGTCTGGAAGATAGGGTGAGAACTAGGCCTAGTTTCAACCCTATGTGAGCATTGAGCAGAGTGGTTTGGCTGTTGGTGAGGGTGAGAACCAGAGTGGTCTGGCTGTTGGTGAGGGTGAGAACCAGAGTGTTCTGGCTGGAGGAGAGGGTGAGAACCAGAGTGGTCTGGCTTTTGGTGAGGGTGAGAACCAGAGTGGTCTGGCTGTTGGTGAGGGTGAGAACCAGAGTGGTCTGGCTGGAGGAGAGGGTGAGAACCAGAGTGTTCTGGCTGGAGGAGAGGGTGAGAACCAGAGTGGTCTGGCTGTTGGTGAGGGTAGGAACCAGAGTGTTCTGGCTGGAGGAGAGGGTGAGAACCAGAGTGGTCTGGCTGTTGGTGAGGGTGAGAACCAGAGTGGTTTGGCTGGAGGAGAGGGTGAGAACCAGAGTGGTCTGGCTGGAGGAGAGGGTGAGAACCAGAGTGGTCTGGCTGTTGGTGAGGGTGAGAACCAGAGTGCTCTGGCTGGAGGAGAGGGTGAGAACCAGAGTGGTCTGGCTGTTGGTGAGGGTGAGAACCAGAGTGGTCTGGCTGGAGGAGAGGGTGAGAACCAGAGTGGTTTGGCTGTTGGTGAGGGTGAGAACCAGAGTGGTTTGGCTGTTGGTGAGGGTGAAGTCTTGTAGTAGATTTATGGTGTTTAACAACAGTCTGCATATAAAGAATACAGAGAAGAGGCCTGTGCCAGCCGTCACGTTAACTGTTTGATCCCAGGTTCCAGTTACATTTCGAAGGAGGGGGTCAGAGGTTTCTGTCGTGGAGGTGGGGCATACTGAGACGTGGGTAATTGCAGACTCTAAAAATACTGCAGCATTTGTTAGAGTTAACCCATTACAGTCTATCAGACGCTTCTTTTTGAGAATACAGATTTTCAGGATGTCTCATGGTCTGACAAACACTTCTCTAGTTCTGCCACCTTTCACTGCAGATGAGGAGATGAGGAAGTGTGACATGCGGTGGATTGAGACGCATCCAATGAAAACCATATCTTTAGCTTAAACTTTTTATGGGGATTTATTTTATTATGCTAATTCGATTTCAGTGGGCGGACATCGACTCTAGGGGGTTTGTTTGTGCTGCTACAGTAAACCCCTCGCAGTGCAGCGTACACACACACACACACACACACACACACAAACACACACACAGGCAAAGAGGTAGATAGGGTTATCCTGCTGACAGAGCTGGATGCCTGGCATTGCAGCCCAGAAGAAGGGTTCACAGTGGCATGGAAGGGCTCAAAGCGTTAGGGTATGAAGCTGACTTCCTCTAGGGTCTAGGGTAGCAACAGGGGCAAAGAGCCTCAACTATTCCGGGTTGCAGAAAAGGTGACGATGATACAATGTTTGAACATTGCATGTTGAGGTAATTTTGGTTGCCTGCATTGTATGTACATGGAGCTCTGTTCCATGTAAGGCATCTTTCTCTCTGACCCCCACAGTGAAACCAGTAGAGGGTGCAGATATGGGATGTGTAGTAGACTGGTCATATTTTACCTTGATCTAAGCCTAAACCTAAACCTAAGCCTAAGCCTAAACCTAAGCCTAAGCCTAAATCTAAGCCTAAATCTAAGCCTAAACCTAAACCTAAGCCTAATTTTAAGCCTAAATCTAAGGCTATGCCTAAACCTAAGCCTAAGCCTAACCCTAAACCTAAGCCTAAGACTAAGCATAAACCTAAGCCTAAGCCTAAACGTAAGACTAAGCCTAAGCCTAAACCTAAGCCTAAGCCTAAACCTAAGACTAAACCTAAGCCTAAGCCATCCTACCCTACACTAACCTTAGAATGGACATCACTGTGTTGCATTGTGATTCTGCAGCAGTATCACACATCTATTAATGTTTGTACTTATGATTCTGAATGTAATAATGTTAGTGATACATTCATTATTCAATACAACGTGGTAATGACACTACTAGGGTTTGGAGGGCATTCAGTCTATAGTCATGCTTTCTGAATGGGTTTATCTCCACAGTATATACACACACACACACACACACACACACACACACACACACACACACACACACACACACACACACACACACACACACACACACACACACACACACACACACACACACACACACACACACACACACACACACACACACACACACACACACACACACGCATTCACACACATACAGTCCTGATGCCCTCTGAATGGATTGCTCTCCACAGTCCACACACACCCTGGCTCCAGATGAGCATGACATTGATCCAACCAGAGAGAGACCATTTTGCACGAGCTCTCTGGCTTATTTACTGATCCCTGTGCATATTACATCATCCAGCAGTCCAATATCAGGTTACTCAAAAGTTGAAATATTCATGGCGACATCTGCTTAATTAATCTTCAGATCCTAATCTTCTGTGCCAAACCGCGGGTGCTGGGGTTTACAGTTCTGCCTTTTCTTTCTACTCCCCTACTGAAGAGCAGTTGGTTTATTGTTTATCCTCAGGCATTAGGCCAACAGTTGCGTTCGTTCTGCCTGTTGCTCCCTCCCTCCAGCCCTGTGTCTGTCGGCACCTGCAGCTGTCACTTCTGCCTGCCTGCCATCGCCACGGCTACTGCAGTGCACTCGGCCCCTGACCTGTACTCTCTGTACATCCATACCCAAGTCTGTAGAGCAAGTGTAATGGAACATTTTATGTTGGTGCTTCTCTATTTACCAATTTCTGTGTTTGTGTTTTTCTAATAACCGTTTCCTGTTTTCATGTAAGTGACAGAATGAGCGAATCCTCACTAATCAGCATCTGCAATTTTGCAGCACGCCCAGACCCTTGTTTTGAGAACGAAAGATATATCAGTTTCAAGGTCTCAGCCTAGTGAAGAAGCCTCGTGAGGTATTGGTCTGTCACATGCATGATCCAATATTGGTCGGTCACATGAATGAAGCAAACGTAAATTCTGAATTATCTATGAATAAGCTTAATCATGCAAATATGACTTGTCTGCAGTATATAAGAGAACTAAACGTTCAAGGAATTTCCCATAATGTCAAAAAGAACGTGGTTACCAGAACTTAATATTTTTATGTTCTAGAAACGTTTCATTGGAAGAACATTCATGTGCCCAGTTTTCTGTGGGTTAGGAAAATATTCCATCAACCTCCCACCAAACATACACAGAACGTGGCTGCCATGTTTTTAGAATATAAAATATTAATGTTCAAGACAAAGTTCATGGGAACGTTGCAAGAACATTTATGTGTCCAAAGCCACACTGAACCGATGTGAGTAAGACCTTTAAACAGGTTAACATTCACAAGACCGTAGGGCCAGACGGATTACCAGGACGTGTACTCAGTGCATGCGTTGACCATCTGGCAAGTGTCTTCACTGACATTTTGAACCTCTCCCTGACCCAGTCTGTAATACTCCACACTACCCTTTCCCACTTGGACAAAAGGGACACTTACATGAAAATGCTGTTCATTGACTAGTACCCTCCAAGCTCATCACTAAGTTCAGGACCTTGGGACTAAACACCTCCCTCTGGAACTGGATCCTGGACTTCCTGACGGGACGCTCCCAGATAGTGAGGGTGGGCAACAACACATCAGCCACGCTGATACTCATCACGGGGCCCCTCAGGGGTGCGTGCTTAGTCCCCTACTGTACTCCCTGTTAACCCACGTCAGCATGTCCAAGCACGACTTCAACACCCTCAATAAGTTTGCAGACGACATGACGGTGGTAAGCCTGATCACCGACGACGATGAGACAGCCTATAGGGAGGAGGTCAGAGACCTGGCAGTGTGGTGCCAGGACAACAACCTCTCCCTCAATGTGAGCAAGACAAAGGAGCTGATCGTGGACTACAGAAAATGGAGGGCTGAGCACGCCCCCATTCACATTGACAGGGCTGAAGGTGAGCAAGTGAAGAGCTTCAATATCCTTGGTGTCCACATCACTAAGGATTTATCATGGTCCAAATATACCAACACAGTTGTGAAAGGATATGACAATCCCCCTTCCCCCTCAGGAGGCTGAAAAGATTTTGCTCAAAAAGTTCTACAGCGGCACCATTGAGAGCATCTTGACTGGCTGCATCACTGCTTGGCATTCAACCACAAGACGCTACAGGGGGTAGTGTGTACGGCCCAATACATCACTGTGGCCGAGCTCCCTGCCATCCAGGACCTTCATACCTGGCGGTGTCAGAGGAAGGCCCTAAAAATGGTCAAAGACTCTAGCCACCCAAGTCATAGACTGTTCTCTCTGCTACCGCACGGCAAGAGGTACCGATGCACCAAGTCTGGAACCAACAGGTCCCTGAAAAGCTTCTAACCCAAGCCATACGACTGCTAAATAGTTAATGAAATAGTTAACAAAATAGGTACCCAGACTATCTGCATATGGCCTTTTTGCACTAACTTTTTTGAATCATCACATACGCTGCTGCTACTGTTTATTATCTATCCTGTTGCCTAGTCACTTTATTCCTAGTTATACAGTGGGGAGAACAAGTATTTGATACACTGCCGATTTTGCAGGTTTTCCCACTTACAAAGCATGTAGAAGTCTGTAATTTTTATCATAGGTACTCTTCAACTGTGAGTGATGTATGATTTTGAAGTAATTAATTTGCATTTTATTGCATGACATAAGTATTTGATACATCAGAAAAGCAGAACTTAATATATGGTACAGAAACCTTTGTTTGCAATTACAGAGATCATACGTTTCCTGTAGTTCTTGACCAGGTTTGCACACACTGCAGCAGGGATTTTGGCCCACTCCTCCATACAGACCTTCTCCAGATCCTTCAGGTTTCGGGGCTGTCGCTGGGCAATACAGACTTTCAACTCCCTCCAAAGATTTTCTATTGGGTTCAGGTCTGGAGACTGGCTAGGCCACTCCAGGACCTTGAGATGCTTCTTACGGAGCCACTCCTTAGTTGCCCTGGCTGTGTGTTTCGGGTCGTTGTCATGCTGGAAGACCCAGCCACAACCCATCTTCAATGCTCTTACTGAGGGAAGGAGGTTGTTGGCCAAGATCTCACAATACATGGCCCCATCCATCCTCCCCTCAATACGGTGCAGTCGTCCTGTCCCCTTTGCAGAAAAGCATCCCCAAAGAATGATGTTTCCACCTCCATGCTTCATGGTTGGGATGGTGTTCTTGGGGTTGTACTCATCCTTCTTCTTCCTCCAAACACGGCGAGTGTTGTTTAGACCAAAAAGCTCTATTTTTGTCTCATCAGACCACATGACCTTCTCCTATTCCTCCTCTGGATCATCCAGATGGTCATTGGCAAACTTCAGACGGGCCTGGACATGCGCTGGCTTGAGCAGGGGGACCATGCGTGCGCTGCAGGATTTTAATCCATGACGGCGTACTGTGTTACTAATGGTTTTCTTTGAGACTGTGGTCCCAGCTCTCTTCAGGTCATTGACCAGGTCCTGCCGTGTAGTTCTGGGCTGATCCCTCACCTTCCTCATGATCATTGATGCCCCACGAGGTGAGATCTTGCATGGTGCCCCAGACCGAGGGAGATTGACCGTCATCTTGAACTTCTTCCATTTTCTAATAATTGCGCCAACAGTTGTTGCCTTCTCACCAAGCTGCTTGCCTATTGTCCTGTAGCCCATCCCAGCCTTGTGCAGGTCTACAATTTTATCCCTGATGTCCTTACACAGCTCTCTGGTCTTGGCCATTGTGGAGAGGTTGGAGTCTGCTTGATTGAGTGTGTGGACAGGTGTCTTTTATACAGGTAACAAGTTCAAACAGGTGCAGTTAATACAGGTAATGAGTGGAGAACAGGAGGGCTTCTTAAAGAAAAACTAACAGGTCTGTGAGAGCCGGAATTCTTACTGGTTGGTAGGTAATCAAATACTTATGTCATGCAAGAAAATGCAAATTAATTATTTAAAAATCATACAATATGATTTTCTGGATTTTTGTTTTAGATTCCGTCTCTCACAGTTGAAGTGTACCTATGATAAAAATTACAGACCTCTACATGCTTTGTAAGTAGGAAAACCTGCAAAATCGGCAGTGTATCAAATACTTGTTCTCCCCACTGTATATGTACATACTGTATCTACCTCAACTACCTCGTACCCCTGCACATCCACTCGGTACTGGTACCCCATGCATATTTACGTGATAATGTCAGAGAAGCCGGTGTTTTGGAGCATATATATCCTCCAAACACCGGCTTCGAGGGCATTACCACTTTTATACAACGGGTTACCAACATATTCAAATAATGACTGACATATTTTCATTTAAAACGTTATTTTGATGAATTGATGAATATTCATCCTTCCACAAGATATAGTCCCGACACAAATCTAGGGTTGCTACCCAAGCCTGCTGTTCGTTCGTTCTATCGGTTTGGTTGCCAGAGACGCCGTTCAGTCTTTTGTTCTGTATCTATGGACGTGACCCAGTCTTTTTGTTCTGTATCTATGGACGCGACCCAGTCTTTTTGTTCTGTATCTATGGACGCGACCCAGACGTTTGTTCTAAATGTTCCATTGCCATACTGGCTGGCAACATTCTTATCCCTTGTTTGCTAGCTAGCCAACTACGGCTAACTTACAGTCTCGTCAAAAAGTGCAGCCAGAATAACAGCAAAGGAAATGTTTTTGCATTTGTTTAAGCTGTTTTCTACTGATTTCTTTGGGGATACATCCATAACAATAAGCTAATGAGGTGCGATTTCACTTGGAATAGACACATTTGATGACTCATCATTGTTCAGAGGAGCTAGTCAACAACACAGCTAACATAATCACTTCAAACTGAAGTGACATTTCTTTGTATATATCAATAAAAATGATGCTGATTCATGATTTCGAATGGCTGAGAAACGTTGCCTGCCTGTCGGTCTCTTCGCGACTCCCAACACGTTTATTACTATGGACAGCTGGAGATCGAATTTGAATATTGAAACAATGTTGCAAATGTCGGAGAGACAGACAGCAAGGTTTATTCAAATCTTCGCTGTTGAAAACTAAATGTTTGTCTCAAAGATATGTGAGAAAATGTCTAGATGCTTTTTATAGTGGAGATCAAGTTTATAAATTGCTTGGCTGGGCTGATGAGACAGTGGATTGAAAAGTCAGATGGTACAGAGTAAATAGGCATTTTAATGTCATAGATTTAGCCGGTGGTCATTTCTGGAATAGACACTGGCTGTAATGTGGTTTTAACCAATCAGCATTCAGGATTAGACCCACCTGTTGTATAAAGCCATGTTATTGTTACTCATTGTGTATTTATTATTAATTGTATAATTATTTTTACTTGTTATTACTTTTCTATTATTTCTCTATTTTCTTTCTCTCTGCATATCTATTATTACTTTTATTATTAGGTGTTTTACTTCTATTCTATCTATGTGACTAATAACATTTGATTTGATTTGATAATCATTTCTTAAATGGCAAATGTGAGAAAGTATAGAAATGCTACTGTAGATATACACGTTCTGAGAATATGGCAACCGCGTTCTGGGTATGTTTTTTTTTTTCAGAAGCAACACTACCACCTGGGCCATGTTTCGGCAACAAATGAGGAATGTTACAGATAGAAATGCAATGATGAGAGCTGATGTGATTCGTTGTCAGACATGTTTGTTCAACTATACAGAAAGCCCTTAAATTGTTGAAATAAGTCAATCAAATCAATGATGAGAGAATAGTCAAAGTAACTGACCACTGACAGAGACAGAATAGTTCTGAATACTTTGAACCAAGAGGTTGTGAGCTCAGATCCCAAGTGAAGACATGCTGAATAATAATTACTACATAGATGGACATGCACAATGTCATCAGATATATAAGTTGAAAACACTATGTCTGTTTGAGTAACCCTAACCTTGCCAACAGACAAAAAAAGACAGCTGTGAGTTGTTCACCAAGCAGGGCTTTGATGGGCTTGGTGACAGTAACAAGTTGTAATGAAACACTTTTTTTTCTTGTTTCTTTGGGACTGACTCACAGAAATGTTCTTGCAACGTTCCCATGAAACGTGTCTAGAATGTTATTATCTTACATTCTGTGAACTTTACAACATTATTATAATATATTGTATTAAATATTATCCTAACCCACCCAAATTTGGACACATGAACGTTCTTGCAACGTCCCATGAAACATCTATAGAACATTAGTATATTCTGAGAACATGACAACCACGTTCTGTGTATGTTTGGTGGAAAGTTGATGGAATATTCTCATAACCCTCAGAAAACTGGACACATGAATGTTCTTGGAATGTCCCATAAAATGCATCTAGAACATTCATGTTGTATATACTGAGAACATTGTAACCACGTTCAAGATAGTGCTGCTTGACATTAAGGGAATGTTCTCCTAACTCTAACGCCAAAACATGCTAAAAAGGTTCTCAGATTTGTTTTTTAAACTAACGTAGAATTTTCCCCTACCTAACGAAAAACTGGACACTGTTAGCTGGGCAGGAGTGGGTACTATGGGATAAGGTTAGGAGCTGTTATTTCTCCTCTCTGTCATCCAGTGACTCATTCTTACACTTCCCAACGTTACAAAACGCACACCATTTAAAACATCCATAACCTGAACAGTTCTTTGTTTTTTGCTCCGTGGTCTACATCATCATAGCCAGAACCCCATGGATGCCCTCCTCGTTACCCACGCACCTCTCAGTCTAGCAGATCTCCATATCTGTCACGTTGTGGGTGTAGGAATGACCAAGGCGCAGCGCAGGGATAGTAGTTCGACATTGTATCTTTATTTTAATGGATACTATGTATAAATGAAACAAATGGCAAACTACAGGACACACACTATAAACTAATCGACTAACGTTACGTTAAAAAAACCCAAAACCCACAAAGAAACAGAAAAGAACGACACTGTCAGACTCTGACCATAGCTACATAGAGAAGCCTATTGCTTCTCTATGGCCAGAGCCTGACAATATCTCCTGCGTCTCCCCGTGCCGTCACTGATCGCTGGCCATAAAAAGCCTTTAACAGAGTGACGGTAAAGAGCAGAGCAAGCCTCTCTTCTCCTTCAAACCAGAGGCCTAGTAGGTCTGTAAACATCCCTGTGTGGGCATTCAGTCGTAATCCTGGCTGCTGCCACTTGCCACGAACATAAACCGCCCAGTTAAAAAGCCTGTTACCTTCGCCCTGGCCTAGGTTCCTCATCTTCAAACCCCTCCTCCTCCGTCAGAGACAATAACCTCTGTACGAAGGGTTTTTCACTCCTGAGGTGAGCTGTGCGCCTGTGTTTCAATAACAAAGCGTCTAAAAAAAAACATACGATTGTCCCAGCACAGATGTGGCGGTTCTAACGGGTTTTAGTCACCTTGTAATATACTGGGGGCTGGTGTTGGGTTTCCCACTGCTTGTAATATACTGGGGGCTGGTGTTGGGTTTCCCACTGCTTGTAATATACTGGGGGCTGGTGATGGGTTTCCCACTGCTTGTAATATACTGGGGGCTGGTGATGGGTTTCCCACTGCTTGTAATATACTGGGGGCTGGTGTTGCTTTTCCCACTGCTTGTAATATACTGGGGGCTGGTGTTGGGTTTCCCACTGCTTGTAATATACTGGGGGCTGGTGCTGGGTTTCTCACTGCTTGTAATATACTGGGGGCTGGTGCTGGGTTTCCCACTGCTTGTAATATACTGGGGGCTGGTGTTGGGTTTCCCACTGCTTGTAATATACTGGGGGCTGGTGCTGGGTTTCCCACTGCTTGTAATATACTGGGGGCTGGTGCTGGGTTTCCCACTGCTTGTAATATACTGGGGGCTGGTGCTGGGTTTCCCACTGCTTGTAATATACTGGGGGCTGGTGTTGGGTTTCCCACTGCATCTGCTAAGTCAATATACTGCATGTCACAATAGATGCAAGCATTTGGGGAATATGGACCAAAACCATCTTCCAACCATATCGCCCAAACTGCATGTCTTCATCGCGTTAGGAGCCTAGTCTACAAATGTGATGTCATACTACCTCAGTGAGCGTGCTCCACTGGCTACAGACCACATGGCCACATATTGTCCATCTGCCCACCACAAACCATGACCATTGACCTCTAACCTTTGGGTTTAGGGTTTTTATAACAGGTAAAACACAAATTCCTTCCAACCTGCTCAGAGACAGACACTTTACCCCAATGACCATACAGAGGCAACGATAAGGTTTCACTGTTAAAATACTCCTGGACTGACAGTGTCAAACTCCCTGGATGTTAAATGCAGAATTACTGAATGTTATTAAATGGTGTCAATTATAGATGGCAAGAATGTCCTCCAACAGCAGTAGCAGTGCATTGGTTCATTATAGAGTTCTATCAACACTTTGATTAAGGCCATAGGTATACTATTAAAAGACAAATAACATGGCATCCATTGGAAATATTTATTACAATGTAAAATGTTTCTGACCATTACTGACCATTCAAAACCAAAACATAAAAACCCTGGACGTTTACTCTATCATCTATACGCAGTAACCAAATGCTGGCCATAATCAACAGGTGAAAACAGAAGAGCACTCACACAGAGGGGTAAGAAACCCAAGCTAGAGAGCCAGAGACAATACCTGCCACTTCTCTCTGACCGTCGGGGTTCAGTCTGAGCTCGGTGAACTCAACTCAGCATCAACCTCTTTCTCTCCCCCCCAAAAAATATCAATAAACAATGTTTTAACTTCTGAAGATTGAGCAGACTGTTAACACACACACACACACACACACAAGAGGCCTACAGTGCTGCAGAAATACTCTGTTCTGCCGCGTGGTGTCCAGTTACCCAGGTTTTAACGTCTTCCTGTGGAAATCAATATATTCTCTGTGGTAAATGAATTCACGTTGAAGGTTTGACCAAAGCAAATGCTGATGTCCGTAGTGGGACAACGGCCTGTTGCTGCTGAAAGGCCATACCTCTGACATTCTGCTTAACCCCTGCAGTTCAGAGCATAGAGAACAGCCTATAGAACTTGTTACACTTGTCTCACTCGGCTACTTTTTGCGTCAAATGTTTTAATGATTTTTATTTTATTTCTCTATTTACTTATTTGGTATTTATTGCATTACCCTTTGAGGGAATTATCATTTGTTTAAGGGATGGGGTCCGTTCCATTTCGACTCAGTTCCTGGAAGTGAATTGAAACCATAAATTCAAGAACTGAATTGCAATTCATCCCTCGAACAGACTGAATTCAAATGGAATTGACTACAACCCAGTCCAATTTCAGCGTTCACCAGGTCTAAACCTTTTTAAACAAACGCCCTCTGTCGCAATGAGAGTAGGCTACTTACAATACATCTTCTGTACATCTAGTACCATGACCATACAGCAGTGCTCTTTCTCTATAGAGAGGAAGTGTGATGAACAGTACAGTATATTGCATACGTGACACGAGGACAGGAGGGCCTTTGGCTGCACAAGGTTAACGTGCCCCATGGGAGTCCTCCTTGGACCTCTGCTTCCACATACACAAACACACTGCACCACCGTAAACAGCTTTAGAGTATTTTGCACTGCAAGAATCGAGAAATCTTCCTCCTGCACATGCTCGGAGGGAGCGAGAGCAAACCTTGTCTTGAAAAACTACACAGCCCTGTGCTAGACCGATGGGGTGATGTCGAGGGGGGAGAACGGGGAGGCGGGGGGTAGGGTGCCACAGGTTTTAGGGGAGTGAGGCACAGGGTGAGGGGGCATGTCAGAGGGGTTGTATGCATGGTCTAAGACGAGTGACTCAACAGTGAAGGATTACCACCAAGACAGTGAAGGATTACCGCCAAGTGGAGGCAGGAGGCCGGGAGGGAGAGATAGAGAGAGAGCGAGAGAGAAAGAGAGGGGGGGGGGGGGGGGGGGCTACAGGTGCTGAAAGCGAACACAATCGAAACGGGCCGTGCAGTTGGCACGATTACCGCCAGCCAGGTCACGCATCATCAGAACGTTGGCCTCTGTGTTAAAACCAAATTAAAGGAAGATAAAAGCAAGCTGAGATGAAAACAAGATGATGTATATCCATATAATTCCTAATTCACATGACGACAACAGTAGGGACAACAGTAGGGACAACAGTAGGGACAACAGTAGGGACAACAGTAGGGACAACAGTAGGGACAACAGTAGGCTTATAGCAGAACTTCAGATTTAATATTCTAGGTGAGCTTTTCTTTATGGGGGTGGATGGGGGATGGGGTGGTAGATCAGAGTCTGGCTTCTATCAGTGTGATTGGCTGCATCATTTCCAATCCCCCATGTAAATAAATACACCCCCGGTCAAACGTTTGGACTAAAAAAGTGTTAAACAAATCAAAATATATTTTATATTTGGAGATTCTTCAAGTAGCCACCCTTTGCCTTTGCGTACTCTTGGCATTCTTTTTTGCACACTCTTTAACACTTTTTTGGTTACTACATGATTCCATATGTGTTATGTCATAGTTTTGATGTCTTCACTTTTATTCTACAATGTAAAAAATAATACAAATAAAGAAAAACCTTTGAATGAGTAATATTCAAAAACGTTTGACCGGGGGTGTATATACAGTATATTATATAATTTGTTACATCACAGCCTTATTCTAAAACGTATAAAATATTTTTTTACTCATCAATCTATACACAATACCCCCATAATGACAAAGCAAAAACAGGTTTCTAGACTGTTTTGATTACCTTATTTACATACACTACCGTTCAAAAGTTTGAATCATTTTAAAAGGCTAATTGATCATTAGAAAACCCTTTGGCAATTATGTTAGCGCAGCTAAAAACTGTTGTGCTGATTAAAGAAGCATTGAAACTTGCCTTCTTTAGACTAGTTGAGTATCTGTAGCATCAGCATTTGTGGGTTCTGTTACAGGCTCAAAATGGCCAGAAACAATTAACTTTCTTCTGAAGTTCGTCAGTATATTCCTGTTCTGAGAAAATAAGGATATTCCATGCAAGAAATTGCCAACAAACTGAAGATCTCGTACAACGCTGTGTACTACTCCCTTCACAGAACAGCACAAACTGGCTCTAACCAAAAAAGAAAGAGGAGTGGGAGGCCCCGGTGTACAACTGAGCAAGAGGACAAGTACATTAGAGTGTCTAGTTTGAGAAACAGATGC